>NQLW01000008.1:4265245-4278066 GCA_002312845.1 Kalanchoe fedtschenkoi
ATAAAACAATTCATGAAAGTTGTGTTGCGTGCAAAAATACTAATTTCAATCAATTGAGAGAAAGCAAGCGATGCATCACCTCTTAATTGAAATACTTTTTGTTTCTCTAACAAAAATTTTTGGGAACTAAAATTCATTCAGATATATCTTGTCAAATGCCTTTACCATCAACCATGACGAAGCTCTGATATGAAAACATATTTGGGGCGAAGAAAACTCCCCTAATGCGCGTACTTATAAACATCATCATCTAAGACTTAGTCGTATATTATTGCAAAACGGGCCAAACCTATCAGAATATCAGCGCATTTTACACTGAATTTGAGTATAAACTGTGCCTCCATTTGGTTTACCAAAACAAGTAGCTAAATCAATCATCAGTTTTAGCAAACCCATGCCGCAATCCAACTGACAATAAGTCTGGAAGAATCAAAGAATCCTTTCACTTCTCAAGTTTGGATCATTTAGTTTACTTGGCCTATCTCTCTACAAATTAATGTCACCCAATCATGAATAGGTGAATTATTTCGAGCATCCAATATCCAAACCCTAATCATTAAACTTCATAAAAAAGCTGCAACCAAAACCATAAACTCCACCACTCTAACTGCGATTCGCACTAGCCAGATTCCCAATTTTTCTCAACTAAACACAACAGCGAATTTCAAAACATTAACCTAACAGCTAAAAACAACAATACCAATCAAATTCAAATACGAAACCAAAAAAGTGCCCAAACTTATTCAATAACATCAATCGAGAGTTTGAGGATCATTACTCTCCGGGAGACGACATGATTCCACTGTTCCAATCCAAACGCTGAATCGTACCGGAGCTCGGAAAATGGCTTCCTTCTTCTGCTTCTTCTTATTTTCTCTGAATATGTTTGAAGAACAATCGAGATGGGGAGTAAGAAAAAGTAGTGTTTAGTTAAGAATTATTATGATAGTATCACGGACTGTCGTTTACTTTACGTGGCGTATCCAATCAGAGTTTGAGTTTAGTGTTGGCATGTGGATATATTGGCTTTCTCATTGGTCTGTTTTCTATTTAGATGAACTACATTGTAGGTGGATACTCTTACAGGGGCAAGTTCACGGATTTATTTGATCGGGAATCTGACGGCGTCGGTTTTATGGTACAGAGATTTCTGGTTGGTTCGCGTTCGTCGTTTTATTTGAAATCTTTAGCTGGTTGAGGAGAATTAGGTTTAAGCCCTTATTCTGTTTTTTCAGCTCTTATTTTATTTTAGATATAATTAAGTCAAATAAAATCAGAGAAAACGTTAAAAATAAGATGAGATAAAATGAGACGTAATAAAAAAATAAAATATAAAATATTTTAATTCGTGATATTGTTGGGTATTTAGACAATTATTTAATAGATTCTATGCATATTCAGCATAGTACAAAAAGCTAATACTTAAATAAATGAAGCGCCATTATATTTTGTATTATTTTAGCAAATAATCTATGTATATAATTAGATAACTCATTAAATTTTGTATTACATCAGATCTCCAATTATATTTTTATATCAAAATCTATGTATGAAATGAACAATAACAGAGAAAATTTGCATGCTAAAAAATTTAAAATCCCGATTATAGATTGAGTCTAACATTCATTTGACACATTGCATGCTGATAACAAAATTGAAAATTCTTTAAGTGCACTCCACCCAACATGTTCCACAACATAGAGTTCACACTCTAGGTTAGTTTTCTTTGATAAATAATTTCTTGAACTCTCAAGCATTCATTCTCCGTTTCTTTTGCTTCGAAGGATCATCAGCTGGTTGATCAGACATCATCATTTCATTTGCAGGTTCTGACTTCGGTTTACTCTCCTCCTTTTTCGGCATAAGGGACATCCTTTTATAACTTCTCTTTCTTTGGTCTGCTTTAGAACGTCTCGGTAGCTTGATAAAGGATTCTTGATCAGAACAATCGAGTACGCTAATTTCTTCAGGAATTTTGAATGGTGAATTCACAGAACTGTCAGAAGAATATCCCATATTATCCAAGCTTCGAATGCTGCTATTACAATGAAAGATAAGATGTTGTGAGAAATTTCTTATTTTACATTTATTTTGAATCATCACCATTATTTTTCTATAAGACATATAAAATATTAATAGATTTCGGCCTTTTAAAGTCTTAGAATTCAATAAAAAATTAATTTTAAAATTTTAAAGTCACAATGGTTTAGAATGATGGATGATTTCTGATAAAATTTCAGACATTTTAATTTATGTGTTAAAAAAAATCACAAAATCAATCAACAAAATTCTTACAATTCCAAAGGAGCCCACATTTCAAAGGCTAGAGGGCTATAATCATCCTTTATGCTCCTAAAATGGAAAATTAGGATTTAAAACAAATTACAAAAACAAACATGTGTTTCCAAAACAAATTATGACAATCTAACAATTTATGAGGATAGGAGTGTTCATCAAATTAAAACTCGACCCAATCAAAACTAGTTTAAAAAGCAGTCAATTGGGTAGAGTAGATCAAGATGCAGATCCGTCTAGATCCACACTTATTAGTTTAGATTTATTTATTTAGATCTTTGGACCGTTATGATCTATCTGTTTAGATTCATTTAAGTCTTGGACTCATTAGGGTCCACCCATTTGAGTCATTTTTATAATAGATCTCTATAAGTTCTTTTTGATAATGACTCTATTTAAGTTTGAAATAAAATAAATTTTTAACTAAAAAGAATTATTTTTAAAAAAAATTAAAAATATAAAAAATTATTTTTAAAAAAATAAAAAAATTTAAAAAATAATTAATAAAATTATTTAATTATTTTTAAAAAATAATTTAATTTTATGATTTTAAATACAAAACATAATTTTTTTCATAGTTTATTATTTTCATAAAATGACGTTTATTTATTTATTTTATTTAATAATTCAATATTAGAAGAATTAATTTGGATTTAACGGATCCAAATAATGAGTCTGTGTTTGAGTGCAAAATATATATATATATATGTAATTATTGAGTTTGGATCTGAGTCCGAACCCAAATGAAATGAAGTTAATTTATATTGGCTAAAAAAACTTCACCTAGCCAAGATAAATCAAATGAAATTAATCAAGGGAATTACTAAATTGGGAACTAAGTAGAAAACGATGTAAATTTGTGCACGACTGTCTTCTAGCTAACAGTGGAGTTATGGTTCCACTCTAAATTGACAGATTTGATAGAATGCCTTGTAAAATTCTACACATTTGGAATGAATTATCATCAATCTTCTAAAAATTAAAAAAACATAAATTACTATGTATCTGCAATGATTCATAAATAAGAAATTTACATAACACCATTGTCCTAAAATAAATGACTAGTTAGGCAAATCAAATCATAAACACAAAACTCAAATACGAATCTGCGGAAAGTCATGAAAAATACACAAATGAAAATTCAGATTTAGAAGATAAATTGTGAATCTAGACAAACAATAATAGGTGAAAATATTTCTTGATAATCGAACAACAAGATAAAACGTTGAAAGTATAACTTCGAGATATAGATTCGTACAATAGTAAATTTAGATTATGACTTAATAACTGGGGAGAAAAATTTACTTGCAAAACGAGGATGTCACAGAGATTTCAGGTCTCTGGCTCCGCTTCCAGTCAATTCTTTAATTTTCGAGTGAAGTCTTCGCCGCCGCTTGTTGCTGAATAATTTAGGTTTTAAGAAAAATGAATAAAATAAGATGTATATATATTGAACCTTGTAGTCAACATATGTATTTTTAGACTGAACCGAATTATATCGAAATTTCTAGTTTTGGACTAGACTAGACCGGAACATGAAATCTTTGAAGTACAAGATCAAATGTCGGATCAGAATCACTCATAAGGTTCGGTCTGATTTGTTCAATCTAAGTATCTCATTGGATTTTACCATCCACCAAGTCATGTAGTCGAAAAGTCATAATTTTATGGCTTATTTTGTATATAAGATCGATGTCACTTGTTCTTGATTTTCATGAGCAAGTACCAATAATTTTAGTAAGTTTTTAATACTTATAAGACATTTACGACTACAGAATAAATCTAGTTTTTATGCCCATAATTGGATTTGACTTAATTTCAGTAGGCCGCAGATTCTGATCTGATGACCCTCACGACATATTCGTATCAAAGATCCTCGGCAGGCGAACTTTAGTATGATGATCCTCATTTTCAAAGACATTCATATCTCATGAGACCTACAACGAGGACATTCCAGGACTAGTGGTTTGATAAGGTAAGAACTTACCATTTTTTTAAATATTTATGTTTAGAATATTTGAATCGTTTTCGAGTGACTATTGGTGATTTAGTGTTAATTTTATCTCTTGTAGGCTAAATATGACGAAAAGTGGTTTCGTGAGAGGAGAATGATGAAAACCATGCAAATTGGACCAAAACTAGATAAAAAGTGAGAATTGGGGATCAAATTGCCAAAATGAAGAACTGCATGGACTAATATGCAAATAAGGAAAAGCCTGGCTTGACTCGAGCTTGAGCTCGAGTTCACGCAGAAATAACAGCCGCTCGACCCAAATTGAGCCGTCCATCAGGATCACTGGACCCAAGTCGAGTCTACGTATAAAGGATAAGGGTTTGCACGACCCAGATCAAGCTTACGTGCCAAGTACGTCGGCTTGCTCGACCCAATTCGAGCCGTCCACCAGCCTCGCACGAATCCAGTCGAGCCTACGTACGAATGTATGTTGTCTCGCTCGACCCCCTTTGAGCCATTCACTGCACTAGCTAGACTAAAGTCAAATTTATGTACAGAGAAATTTGATGTGGATTGTGCCAAATCGTAACTAGCACAACCTGGGTCGTGCTGATGGTGACACACACATAAATAACATATTCAAATTATCTTCTTTCAATCCTGAATTGGCGATGAATTTCCTCTGAAAATTGCCCACAATTGTAAGAAAATTATGAGTTGACATTTTAGCTATATATTGAAGACCTAGCATTTATTCTTGACATCTTTGCACCCAGAGGAGCCTAGGAGATTCTTCCATTCAGAATTGGACGACTTTGAGAGTAAGTCGTCTTCCACCTCATTAGTTTTACCTTCATTATTATTGTGATTGTATTAATGTGACGCGTAGTAAGTAGTCTCCTTATTCTAGGATCCCACGGATCCTAAGTTGTTGTACACTCAGATTCATGATTATAAATTAAGTATTTTCATTCATTATTGTTCATGCATCTTTGAATTATATATATGCATGTCATGTATATAATTAGTTGTCTTATTGATTCTATACACCTTGTCTTAAGAATTGACATACTAGCATTTGAGAGTTGAATTTGTATGCTAGAAGGTTTAATTTAGGATTAAATTTGCTACCCTCTAGATTAGAGTATTCTAACCTTCGAAGACCGGAATCAAGATGAGTTGGTTATTTTATTTAGTTGTAGTCAATATTTCTGGTCAACCGAAAACCATAATGGAGTTCATATTTTCAGAGAAGCAAATGGAGTGACGGATCATCTTGCTAACTATGCCCATGAGTTCGGCTCAGTACTCGTTGACCAGATGACAGAATTTTCAGCGGATTTGAGATTAGCGCTGCAGTTAGATGCTAGACACACCTTAATTTATAGGAATTCATGATGTTTCCTATATTGTAGAGCTTTCACGCTCATCCTTGCTTTGGATCAGACTTTTTGATCCTTGATCTAATGATTCCGCCTTAAAAAAAAATCCCTTATCCTGATTACTCATGATGTTTTGCGAGGCTGAATATATGCATACATAGCCCCGCTTATTTACCTTCTTTCAGCCTTCAAAAGGTTGGTTCTAGTGCCAATTGTCATTCTCTGCTGCTCTTGCACAGTGATGAAAATTATCAATTGATTTATGGACATCAGATTGGTCTAATGTTTCTTCTATAATTCAAAATTGGTTCAAGACCCGGTTAACTTTTTGATGATCGACATCATTTGAAAAGATTTATGAATAACATTCCATCTTTAGTCATACAACCTAAAATATGGTTTAGTTCTTGGATCTGTTCAGTCACATGTTCTCATTCGATCATACGATAACTCAGGTCTTGAGACACACTATATTTTACAAGCTTAAAAACTATCAATGGCGTGCTCCAAGTTCAAGCCGTCGAATTCATAAACTAGTTTCAATGGGCTTTGAGATTTTGATCACCATCAACGAAAGTGATTTCTAATAGTGTCTTTGGTTTAGGGATAGTAAGGAGGATAGAAAAATGAGGGGGAAAGTGAATTTCTCTTGAAATTTCATAAGGAATGAGATGATTTGAGTTGGAAAATATATGAGAAAATATTCAAACATTTTTTATTTTGTTAAAATTTTTCATCTCATTTTTCATTTCTTAACTTTTTTTTAATCAAACAAGAAGTTTGTATTCATTTTTCTTTCGCTCAATTTTTTACCAAACACATCCCAAAGGAAAGTCCCTTTCTCAAATAACTATTCTCAATTGCTCCAATCATTAATTTCAAAACACTCATTCATGAGTACATTATTTTATCTTTACATTCAAATTCACGTAATTTTAAAATTGTAGGCCCTTAATTAAATAATTAATATGAGGGACATCTCAATCTGAAAATTTTTTTCTCTTTTTTTTTCGTCCTCTAGAATAAATTATTTTCAGTAATTGTATTTATTATTTAAATTTATATGCATAAAATGTTAAATATAAATTACTCATAAATATGTAAAAATTTATAATATAATATTAATATCAAATTAAAATTTTATCTATATATATAACAGAATACGATTGGGAGCGTCGCGATGCTCCCGGTCGGTTTGGTTCGATCCCAGTCGATTCGGCTCAGGTTGGTTCGGTTCGATTTGAAATTAGTCGGTTTGGTTTAGTACCGGTTGGTTTGGTTTGGTTTGGTTCGGTTTTAAATGTTAGTGAATCGGTTTGGTTTTAAATTTTCGGTTTCAAATTTCAAAAAATCGATAACTAATAATTTGATTCGATTTTTAATTTTTTTCGAACCGGACCGATCCAAACCCGTCGGTTCGACGGGTACTCTGCCTTGTATGTATATATTATTATACGAGTAAAGGCACCCGTCGTTCCGACGGTTCGGTTCAAAAAAAATTAAAAATCGAACTAAATTATTAGTCATCCCTTTTTAAAATATGAAACTGTAAACCGAATGATTAAAGGCACCCGTCGTCCCGACGATTCGGTTCGAGAAAAATTAAAAATCGAACTAAATTATTAGTCATCCCTTTTTAAAATATGAAACTGTAAACCGAATAATTTTTTAAAATCTGAAACCGAACCAAAGCGAATCAAACCGGACCGGACCAGACCGAACCGAACCGAACCGATCGGTTCGGGAGCGTCGCGACTGAAATCCTATTCTGTTATATATATAGATTATTATATGATAATATAATATCTCATAAAAACACAAATCAAATCTCTAATAGAATGAGAACGTTAAATTAAATATCTGCGAAAAAAGTTATGAAATTTATATGAGTATTAAATGTTGCCAATATATTCTCCTTGTATTTTTTTTACTTATTATTTAATTAACACATATTTATTATTTAATTAACACATATTTATCTATTTTTACTATTAATTATTTTATAATCATAATGGATAAAAAATCCCTTTACAATAATAACACATCACATTTTACATTTCACATAAAATTTTAAAAATACATTAAATACATATATATATTAAATTTAATTAAAAATTACTATTCAGATTATTTTTTAAAATGTACTCAATTTAACTAAAAAAGTAAAAATGAAGTAATAAGCGATGCATTTATTATTATTGGACAATTATTAATGTAGGATTGTAAATGTAACAGAAGTTGTAGACGAGGTGCTGGTCAATTGCCAACAAAGTCAGTGGCAAAGATTTCCACACGCTGATTAGGTACCAAAAACCAGATCAAACCCGATGCCGCCACCTGTCCTCTTCTTCTTCCTCCTCCTCCTCCTCTCTCGATCGCTTCTGCCGCGTTCTTCGGTTTCCGCATCCCCACTCGCCAATGAACGACGACCAAACTGGTTGGAGTCGTGGTTGTTGTTTGATTCCCTGAAATGGCGAATGATTCGCGGATGAAGGTGGTCGCCGGCGACGCTGGATACGTACTAGAAGACGTCCCTCACTTGACCGATTACATCCCTCAGCTTCCAGTACCCCCATCTTTCTCTATTCTGCTGATTTCCTTTTTTTTTTTTTTAATTTTGTGTGTTGGATCATTGCCTTACTTGCGGCTTGATTTGGGCTTCATTTTGTTCCGATCTGCTGTTTAGTTAGTTTTTTCGGTGGAAATGTCGCTTTCCAGAAGTTCCGCTTGTTTTTGTTTTTTTGGGGGAAATTATGATGTGTACAGTGGCTGTTGGAGGAATTCGAATTCGGAGTATAATAGTTTCGGGATTCCGGTCAGCGGTGGTGACGGACAAACCACAGAAAGTTACACGAAGTTAAATTGATTCTTAGCTGGTTAGGTATTGAGATTTGAGCTGCATTATATGAAATTTTTTCTGATCGATTTTTTTTCATTTATTTTAATTTATTATGAGCAAGATTGAGTTGTATTGAGATGTTTTGGATTGAACTTAGATTATAGAAATTATAATTTGGATTATATTTGTGATACAAAATTAAAATTAGGACTAAATTAAGTATATAAAAATTAAAAAAAATCTTTTCTAAAAATATTTTAAAACATATTTTGGGTCCAATTTGGGACGATTGTACCAATGTCCCCCAGTGGCTCCGCCCATGACGTGTAGTGAATGGTGTTGCATCATCTGCTGCCTGCTGGTGGCTGTACAAGAAGTTTGTATGTTGGTGGGAATGGGATGCACCACATTTTTTCTTCTTCTAATTTTGATGCCTGTGTTTATGTAAAGTTTTTGATTCGGAGTATTCAGATTTTGAGCTTTATAGATTATAAGATTATATTATGTTCACTTATGTTGACAAGTTTTGGCGGTTGGCAGACGTTTCCGAACCCATTGCAGTTCAACCCTGCATATTCAGTGGTTAAGTAAATAAACCAGTTCCCAACTCCTGCTGGAAAACTTATTTATTGAGGTTGTACATAGCTTGAGTCATTCTGACAAGTGATCTTTGTTGATGAATCAGACAGTATTTTGTCAATCTGGACGACACTGTTGCACAAAAGGTGAGTGTTTTTGTACTTGTCTATCTTCTTATTCGCTTCTGAACTCCTATAAATAAATTTATCTGAATCTTGACGATGTGTATTTGTTAACTTGCTTATACTTCATGTTTATTTTGAAATAATTATTGTGTTTTGATTCTGTTGGGTTGTGCTGTTTAAATCAATCTGACATGGTGGTTTTGGAATCTTGTGCAGGTTGTCGTCCACAAAAGCAGTTCAAGAGGTACTCATTTTCGCCGTGCAGGACCTCGTCAACGGGTAGATCATTGTTTTGCCTGTTTTCTTCTGATTTTTTTACTAGGTGGCTGTCAAATGTGCCAAGTAACTTTTTTGTTGTTGCTCAGGTGTATTTCGAGTTAGATGAAGTGCATGCTTGCATTGTGACATGTGGTGGTCTGTGTCCCGGGCTCAACACTGTGATCAGGGAAATTGTTTGCGGCCTGCATTACATGTATGGTGTCACCAGAGTTCTTGGAATTGATGTAAGTATTTCTGTTGGCATTGCTCTTCAGTTTATGCTTAATGCGCAGACTTCTCTACCTTAGTCACTGGCTCATCAGAACCGTATGAGATAAAGCTCACACCACACTCCTAGTTTATTATTTAGGTTTCCTTTTGTATTTTTAACTCAGTATCTGAATTTGCAGGGGGGATACAGAGGCTTTTATGCTAAAAATACTATTCCTTTAACACCAAAGGTTGTCGACGACATCCATAAACGCGGCGGTACCGTCATTGGGACATCACGTGGGGGACATGATACATCAAAGATAGTTGACAGCATTCAGGACCGTGAAATTAATCAGGTATCTGATTCAGTTAATATATTATTGTGATCATCTATGTATTTGTTGTTATTTCATGCTGAGGCTTCTGCAGGTCTACATTATCGGAGGTGATGGAACTCAGAAAGGAGCTGCTGCTATTTATGAAGTAACTTTTTGTCACTTTTCTATAAAAGCTTGATTGAAACTTCGCCTGTTATTTTTTCCAGTGGATTAGCTAACTATCTTTCCTTCACAATATAACTGTTTTAGAAGGTCAATTTGACATTGATAACCCTCTAAGATCCTCCAGGCTCTAGCATTTTTAGCAGAAATGTTCTTACTTTACTTTAGACATAACACTCTCTGATTCTGTCTTTGTACAACCCAGGAAATCAGGCGGCGGGGTCTGAAAGTTGCTGTTGCTGGAATCCCCAAAACTATTGATAATGACATTGCGGTAATTTTTACATATATATTTGTCCAGTTTAAGGATATGCTTCCCCTATTTATCGGCATCCTTTTTACAAGAAACCTGATTGTTGAGCTGTAAAACACTTGCCAGGTCATTGATAAATCATTTGGTTTTGATTCTGCTGTTGAGGAGGCTCAACGTGCCATTAATGCGGCACATGTTGAAGCTGAAAGCACAGAAAACGGAATTGGTGTTGTGAAGCTCATGGGACGGTATAGTGGTGAGTTTTATGTGAGTTGACTTATTTTTCCCTGATAGTCGATGGATGAGTGTGTGAACAAACTCAACCAATGTCCACAAACACAAACCTTATTGTGAAGCTCTATTTAGACAGTATTGTATATAGATTTGATGGTTCTTTTCTCATTTAAAATAGGCAAGACTACTAAAAGGGACCCTGAATTATCACCACTTCCTCAATTACAGTTTGAACTACTCGAATTATCGAAAACGGTGCACTGAACAAAAATTCGGACTAATTTAAGATATTTTTTTTGTTTATGTGAATTGAAATGATATCATTTAATTTCATGACCAAACGATGTAGTTTTCGCGCACAAATTTGTTTGTTATAATAATAGTATTTTAGAAATGCGGCTGTAAATTTTATTTTCTTATTGAGAAAGCGGTAGTAATTTAGGGTCCTTTTTGAATTTTTCTCTTTAAAATATTATTCTTCATCTGACAAACACTTTTTTTTTAAAGCTCACTCATTCTATCAATATATTCACCCTTTAGTTATTAATAGCATTTGAGCTTATTCTGTTAACAGGTTTTGAATAATAATTTTGAACTGTTGATATACAATGGCAGGGTTTATTGCAATGTATGCGACTCTTGCCAGCCGCGATGTGGACTGCTGTTTAATCCCAGAGTCACCTTTTTTTCTGGAAGGAAGTGGCGGACTCTATGAATATTTGGAAAGAAAACTGAAAGAGAATGGACACTTTGTTCTTGTGATAGCTGAAGGTGCCGGTCAGGATCTTCTTGCAGGTGAATTACACACCATGAATGAGAAAGACGCTTCAGGGAACAAGTTGCTGAAAGATGTGGGCTTATGGATATCTCACAAAATCAAGGTATCCATGTTGTCTCATCGTTAGCCCTGTTGCCAGTTTGAGTTGTTGGCTAGCAAATCAATAAATGGACAGCACCCTTTGCTGATTTGTCTTTGAATTGCTTCAAAAATTCTGAAAGCCTTTGATTTTATACCCCGTAGGATCATTTTGCAAAGGCACAAAGGCTGCAGATCACTCTGAAATATATAGGTCCGATATGTCATGTTGTTACTACATATAGTGTATCCATATCCAGCTTGAGCAGCAGAATTTTTAATGCGTTGATTGTGTTTCTCAGATCCTACCTACATGGTCAGAGCCATACCTAGCAATGCGTCGGATAATGTCTACTGCACTCTCCTAGCTCAAAGTGCAGTCCATGGAGCCATGGCAGGGTACACTGGCTTCACTGTGGGACCTGTCAATGGCAGACATGCTTACATCCCTTTCAATGTAAGCTTACAACTTTGTTATTCGGATCCAGTGTAGTGGCCTGCGTCAGTAGATTACAATCATATGTATGATGCTCACTGACTTTCGCACAGCGGATAACTGAGACACAAAACAAAGTGGTGATAACGGATTGAATGTGGGCGCGTCTCCTATCCTCAACCAACCAGCCCAGCTTCCTAACCCCGAAAGACGTCGCAGAATCCAAAAAGAAAGAAGAACCCACAACTCAGTTACTAGATGGCGAGAACTGTAAAGACGCCAAATCCACCACCAAAAGCACATAGACAAGGATGCCACTTTTTATCTTTTCCTCGCTCTCAGTCCAGCAATTTCCACAATCTACTTTCATCAAGTACTGTTCATTATGATCTTAGGTTGCTTATGGGTCCTCATTGATTCTTTTTCCTAGGTGAATATGATAATTTCAGTTTTTTTTTTTTTTTGAATGCAATCTCCTGAGTTCTGTATTTGCTTGAATTTAGGTTAACAGAATTTGAGTTTGTTTTCTTGCTTATGAACAGGGTCATGTGCTGATGGTTGATTGCGCCCTGCAATAGTTAAAAGAAAGGTAAACCAAAGAAATTCCTGTCCTTTGCTCAATGTAGTTTCCATGGAGAAATGCATTGGAGACGTTTCATTGGTGTGCATGTTTGTGTTTTGTCTAATTGGTGCACGGGCCTGTGTTTTGCCTCGTCACAGCATTTTCTTCATAAAATCGTGCAGGTTTACTGTCACAGTTTGTCATCAAGGATTTAGGACCTCTTTCTTAGGTTCATTCTAGACGTTGAAGTTAAGTTAAAAGGAACTCATATGGCTTCTTTATGTCCCTGTCCCAATATGCAGAGGAATTATTAGAACGTGTTGGCATGCAGAATT
>NQLW01000008.1:4278477-4309667 GCA_002312845.1 Kalanchoe fedtschenkoi
GACTGGGCTAGGTGCCCAAATACGTTGTTATGAATAGCACTTGTATTAAATATGAGGGTTCTAGATTCGAATATATACATGTATATGAATTAGTAAATGTGTGAAACCCCTTATACAATAGGAAAATATAAAAGGGTACATATACATCTAACACCCCCACCCCTAAACTCAAGATGGATCAAGATCACTAAATTTAAAGAGAGGAAATTTGTGTTGAACTTTTGTCTTTATCTTAATGAATAAATCTGTCAACTAAAGCTCCAAAGATATATACCGAAGAGTAAAATATCATCATCTGTCTGTGCTCGTGTGTTCGAAGCATCAATGTCAAATGTTTAGTGAGCTCATGCTTCACCGGATCACGAGCAATGTCGATAGCACATGTACTGTCACACAAAAGAGAAATCGGAATAGAAACAAAAACATCAAAATCGTCAAGCAACAATTGTAGCCAAATAACCAGAGTTATCAGAATCGGACCGGAGATCGAACCGGTCAAGGCTCTGGTTCCCGGTTTTTCAATTGAACCTCGACTGTCGGTTCAATTAGGCACAGATTTTGTAAATTTTATTCAATAATTATAATATTGAGTTTAAAAACAAGTTCATTAAGTTGTTTAGTGGTAAGGTTCTTGCCTAAAACTCAACCCATTATCCATCTAGAGACATGTTTTTATCAATATATTATAATTACTTATTAATTAGTCAATATGCTTATAATTATTGTCATGAACCGATTCTTAAAAAATTAGTCGGTTCAAGCGATTTTTCTTTGAACAGGCCAATTCGGTTCGATTGGACCCGATTTAGTGTGCAAGGCGGTAACTACATTCAAATCGGAGCGGATCAGGTTCGGTCCCCGATCCTACTGGTTGAACCGACCGATTCGGTCCGATTTTAATAACTATGCAAATAACCTCTGCTATCGCAAAAGTCATGGCCCCAACTAATCCACTACAGTTGAGAAAATGTTGTCTTCTTCTTAGTCTGTTAAGCAACGAGAGAACCACCAAAAAAAATACATTACACAAAAAGAGATCGACGATCAGAGGAACCACTGGCCCAACTAAGGGCATCCCCATTTAAGCTTCGTGGGGAGATTTGTGTGAGGTCACGAATCGCTTCGTTTTGATGTGGAGATTGGTTCGTGGCCTTCTGACACAACACCGTTTCGCTTGCACGAAGCGGTTCGGGAATTGAGAATATACGACGTTTATAAGTTAGAAGCGTCGTATATAGTTTATACGGTGTTTTTAACTTAAAAACGTCGTATAAAATATATGCCATATACGACGTTTTTTAGTTAAAAACGTTGTATATGGTATGTTATTTAGATTTAAAAAATCTTTAATTATACACAATCTTTATATCATAATTAATTAATCTTTAAAAAATCTTTATACATATTGAAAATTTTTATTATTTCATATAAATGTCAAAAAAAATTATTAATAATTATAAACAATCAAATATTTAATTAATCTAGAAAATTTTTTAATTACATATGAAAAGTAGAAAATGGTATAATATGACATGTGGATCATGCACAGAGGTTTGAAAGGTTTGTTTCAATGTGGATGTAAGTTTATGAAAAAAAGATTTATGACAAATTTGAGTTAGCATGACATAAATCTGATGTGGCATGACACAAATCTCTTTTTTTGTTTGTTTTGATGGGATGCCCTAATCAGAATATGCGTAGAGCTGTAAGGAAGTGGAGCGAGAAAAAAAAGACAAAGAGATATAATCCCAGAAAGATATCACAAAACAGGAAGAAGATGAATATAGTGGAGCTAAGTGGAGTTGAAACAAACTGACTCAAAATATACACATAATAGAAAATATTAAGACGAGTGACACTAAGATAAACAAGACTCCCAACAATGTGTCGCTAACGAGTAGGATCTACACGGCCCTCATCATTAAGATGAACATTAAGTTCCATTGGAGTCTCAATAGTGCGATGATTAGTGAGAGAAGGATGATCAAGAAGATCTTGAATGTACTTTTCTTGAGATAGGTAGAAGCCCTCAGACGTGGAATAAACCTCAATCTCAATAAAGTAACAAAGAAGACATAGATGAGAAAGAAGAAACTATTTACTGAGACGTGTCTTCACAAAGGTAATATACTGAGAATCATCTCCGATGATGATCATGTCATCCATGTAAAAAAGGAGAAAAATCTGACCACGAGAAAAAATGTGGACAAAGAGTGCATGATTATAAATACTGGCCGAAAAATCAACGAGAGTGACTGAAGCAAAATGCCTAAACCAAACACGAGAAGTTTGTTTGAGGCCATAAAGAAGCGGTCATACCTTCAGGATTAGAATATCAGACGATGACTGAATATATACCTCCTCGAAAGATTCATCATCAAGAAGGTTCAACTTGACAATCTACATATTTTACATTCTGTCATTTCAGATCCAGTCTCTACGTAAGACTACCCTTC
This sequence comes from Kalanchoe fedtschenkoi, assembly GCA_002312845.1. Taxonomy (NCBI): domain Eukaryota; kingdom Viridiplantae; phylum Streptophyta; class Magnoliopsida; order Saxifragales; family Crassulaceae; genus Kalanchoe; species Kalanchoe fedtschenkoi. The sequence goes on from NQLW01000008.1 coordinate 4,280,934, forward strand.
ATTGAGATTGCAAGCGGGTATTAGCTAATCCGTTCTTCACTCAATAACATCACTCTTGTTATACTCATTCTTTACTCTTCTTTCAGCCAGCCAGGCAATTTAGTTTTTAGAATCGAACCAGATCGGTCAGTTTAACCGGTAAAACCGTGAATTTAGGTACGGTTTGGTCCGATTTCATATAGTGTTTCAAGATGCATCTCAAATTAGGTTAAAATGGACCGAACTAATCTAAATCAGACAAACCGCTATGAATTGATCGATTATTATTTTTTATAATACTAAAACAAATGAATAATTAGACCGAGGATCGAACATGTCTTAATTACTGATTCAGCTAACAAACTAGAAAACGCGGGCCTGACCGATTCGACTAGCCCGATTCTGATGACTATGCTCTCCATATCAGGTTCAACTTTTTAATATATTTGGATACTCGGGGGTTCCAGTGCGTAATCTTCTCTATATGTGAATACACGTGTCGTGATTGTGAGACCGGTTGTTACCACGAGTTGGCCATGCATGGCTCCTGTTTTACTGGTTCAACAGTACAACCTCAGGCGTCTCCAACCTCCTATAATTGACCAAAACATTTATGTAGCCTACAATTACTGTACGGCAAGACAGCCGAAAGTCCCAAAATTAGTGTGTTTCTTCATCCATTAACACCTCAGAGCAATTAACTTTCGTGTACTTCAATTCAACTATGTGTACGTATTCAAAATTATTGAGTGGACACACTACATAAGTGAAAAATCATCGTATGTCATTTTGAAAAATTAAGATATTTCGTTTCACCTTTATTTTTAAAAAATTTTAATTTTGGAATGCGCTATATCAAATTACCACTTGTGTAGATTCGGCATTTGTGTGTCCCAATTTCTTAGTCGTATGGGAGAAATCGAACATATGAGTTCCTGCTGCATATGCATGTGTCACTATTGGTCTGAAACATCGGCAACGTGTCACGTCCAACCTTAAATCCGGACACTCCGATGCCTCACAGGCATGCCACACCACAACATTCACTAACAACCTCAGATCCAATCCAACCCCGCGTCACGAGGCTCACTCTCGCACCACCCTCATCGCTCGCCACGTGTCACCCCGCACCACATCCCCGTCCCCGTCTCTCCATTTTAAACCTCTACTCCGCTTCCAAACTTCTCACAAGAAGAAGAAGAAGAAGAAGATAGAGACGGAAGCATGTCGACGGAGCACAGCAGGCCCTTCACCCAGAAGCTCTACGACTCCGCCCCCGGCTCGCGCCAGACGGTCAAGTTTCTAACCGCGGCGACGACGGGCGCGTCGCTCCTGGTCCTCTCTGGCCTGGTCCTGACGGCCACCATCATCGGGCTGGTGGTGGCCACGCCGCTGCTGGTCATCTTCAGCCCCGTTCTTGTCCCGGCCGCCGTCGTCCTGTTCCTGACCTTCGTCGGGTTCGTGTCGTCGGGCGGGTTCGGGCTGGCGGCGGTGGCTGCGCTGGGGTGGATCTACAACTACGTGGCGGGGAAGCACCCGCCCGGGGCGGACAAGCTGGACTACGCGAGGGCGGTGATCGCTGACAAGACGAGGGGCGTGGCGGAGAGGGCGAGGGATTATGGGCATGCCGTGCAGCACAAGGTTCAGGATGCTGCTCACCACTCCTCCTGATCATGCATCATCATCATCTCTGTTTCATTGGTGTGGAATAATCTTGTACTTCTGGGGAGCAGCTGATGATGTTTCATTCTGTCTTTTGTTTGGTTTCATGTCGATCATGTCCTCTGTGTTTTTCTGGGTCTTGTGTTTCACTTTCACTTCAAACAAGCTATGTTACCCATTCTATCATCTTCTTGATTATGTCTGCAATGGAATCGAACGATCTCCAGTTTGTAACTTCAACCTGGACTAAGCACGATGTTCTTGAAAAGCTTAACAAGCAATAACCATCTTCAATGGAATGGAACTCACTGCAAAACACGAGCATATTTCATGCTAACTGTGGAAGATTACAGACATGGTGATGGACAATCACATCGTAGTACAATGCACTCTTTATTTGTCTGAGAAGTGAAACATATTCAACTAGCAGCTCACTTCACATCACTCGGTTTAACTTTAACCCTATGGATGGTTGCTAAATGCTAAGTTATTCATCAAGCTAAACAACAGAGGAGCAGTTGCAGACTCGCACTGCAACAACAGAGAAGCGAGAACAAGCGGAGAGATGAATGTGAGTTGGAATTATGATTCTGATGTGTGCTAGGACTCTATGAAGACCTCACGACTGCCAGAAGAGCTCATAATCGGCGCTGTACAGTGAGCGATCCTGAATCTCTAGGTTTGCGACATGCCAGTTTATCAGCTGGGACTGTATGCATTTACAGACTACTAGCGTGCCAGGGAAGATCCACCATTCGCTTCCATCCCTGCATACACACACATGCTGAGAACCTTTCAACTGCGAAATTACTAGCTGGCTTAATAGTGTTGATAATGAGGAGAGCTGAAAGCGAGGATCTAAGAGCAGACTTACATGTTAATATTCCATGGGGGTAAGTTGGGGAGTTTTTTGCTGGGTTGAGAGCTATAGTGAACATACCCACAAATAAATGCAACTACCTGGAATCCACCATTTATCATCAGAAGATGCAGCGGAGGCGGATGCTAAAGGGAATTAAATTGATGGCTGACTTACAATGTTAGCTAATGATGTTAAGTTCCACAGGGCGTAGTAGCGTGCAAGGCCTGCGGAGCGTCTGGGGCCATGGCTGAACAATGCATTGATCCCAGCTGGAAATGGTAGTATGATGCCAAGCGGTAGAACGAACAAAACTACAAGTACATCTGCTAGTGAAATTGAATACAGTTGTAGCAGGGTGAGCAAAGCTAAGCTAAAGTCTCCTAACAGCAACATGGAGATCACCAGACCGACAAGATCCTGCAGTGTGCGAAAATGGGAAACAGTCAGATCAAAATATTTTCTATTGTTTTAGATAGAAATTATTGTCTCTCAAACTGTGAAGAAAATTAGCGCCAGTTACCTGGTGACCAACTGGTTTGGTATTGTGCAGAATAAAAGAGAGGAGATAAAATATGCATCTCTCTTCGTCAAGTGTTCGCAAACTACTGAGATCGAGAATCTCTCCAGGGCTCCTGTTCTGCCTGACGGCTTTCTCTCCATCGCCATGGTTACTATTGAGATGCGTCTCATCCGTCCAAGTGTTTAGAAGAGGAAGATGTTCTCTGGATGTGTTGCTTGCACTGCAAAATCAAGATTTATAATTTGTTATAGTAAATGCCTGAGACTAAAAAATAGTGAACTGTATGTAGCGACTCCCGAACTTAAAATGGTGCGCTTTCATGATAAAACTAAACAAGGCGAGGGAAAAAAATGTTACGTACTTTGATTGTTGTCGACGCAGCGACCCATCCATGGTTCTTGGAGAAGTGATCAGAACCTCAGTTTCTAAAGCGTTCACCAGAAGACCGTACTGACTATGACCACTGGTTGCAGCATGAAACTTAGCGAGATCGATTCGCAAGCCATGTCCCTTCAAAGCAGGATTGGCGTGTGTTTCAAGCCAGCCAAGGAAAGGCCGAAATGTTGACCTCAAGCGCCCACGGCAAACTAAACGCAATTGTGCGTTTAGACCTGCCACTAATCGGTACCATGTGGTAGGTGGCACGGCCTGCCATCATTCTTATTATTAGTATTTAATCTTTTACCATTATGAAAATTCCGAAACAGGTAAAGCATTATATTATTACTGAAAAGCTGGCGGTTTGTAAGAGACCTGATTCATGAGGTTTGTGAGTATGTTATCATTGTGAAGTGTGAACGGAGCCATGTAACTTCCATCGCCTCCAAACACCAGCGACAGAGGGAGCCTCTGAGGTAAGCGGGGAGGAAGATCTGGTCTCTTTTCGTCCCCACCAAGAAAGAAGTCTATAAAAGCTAGCATAAGATCAGATGTAGCGGCCACCTATACAGCAAAAACAAATCATGATTAATAATGACAATCCGAAATGAAAAAACCTCTAAAAGCCCAAGACATGAAAAGGAGAGCTCCAATAGTAGGAGAGATTTTTGGATGGATACAGTCCACCACGTGGACCGTATACACACCAATGGGCAGCCACCACGTATCAGTTTGAACAGCCACGTGTTCGTATTGAAAAATCCAAAAATTTAAGAATCAATGGTAAAACACCACAAGACACTTTAACTTTTCAACGCGACATGTGACGGCGCCCAATCGGTGGTGTCCGCAGTCCACGTCCAATAGTAGGAAAAAAACTGTATTTGGTAAAACACAATATAGAACTTTAGGTACACAGCAAATCCACTCATTAAATGTAGGCAACGCATAGTCAAACCTTGATTCCCTCATAAAGAGCACGTGAGCGACAAGAACGCAAACATGCATGATCATACTCAGACCTCACAAATTCACGTAATCGCTGAAGTTTTAGTCTTCGGCGCCACTGCAACCAGGACCAAGCAAGAGGATATGCAAGAATTGATAGAATGCTGTACACGGATCCTTCCCACCATTGATAGGCAGCTAAAGCATTAATCTCATCCACAAATCTATTGAATGCCCCTTCATATCTGTGATTACAGATAATGATCATCAGACAAACAAAACTAAAGCTGAACCTTCTCGACTGACTGAATAGACGTAATTCCAAAATTAGCCATGAAACGTTGAAAATAATGTTTTCGGCCAAAATATTAAGAATAAGGACTCACACTATCTCGTGCACTTGATCTGGTGGAGAATGAGGGAGATGCCAAGGATCACGAAAGGTATTGAGACCCATAAAATACATCCTGTGGACATGGCTCTGAGATTCCTCCATTCTGTTTGTTTCCAGCACCTGAAAGATAAACGTAACTTTATCACACCCAGTGTTACAGAGAAAATATGCATTTCATTAATACAGCGAGAGTAGTCCTATACAATTACAAACCTCGTTGAGTGACTCTAAAAAGGGAAAAGAATGATCGAGATGAGATCCGTGATCTGTGGGCGCTAAGCTTGATAATTCATCAACACCCACAAATTTCATTCTGGCCACACTTAGAACTAGAGCCAGCAGCATAAGGGCACCCAGGAGAATTAAAGCAAAAAGCCAAGGGCCGCCAAATGTGTAAATTAACTCTTCAAGAGTTGTATAACAGTGCGGCATATGATATCTGTCAGAGATGCATCTGTAAGGACAAGGTGTGTCGGCAATACCACCTGTTACAATAGCAATGTCGCTCTATCAGTTGCAGTGACCATTTGAGAACACCAGCATGATGATCAACTCCATACCAGAGAAAAGAGAGTTACATAAAGCCAAATGCAAAACATACATACACTCAAACAATGGTGGTAAGGTAGTCTACCTCGGACGGTAATATATGAGGCTCGACGAGGAAGCTCGTTGGCAGGACACACGTGGCAAAGAGATTTGTCTGAGCCAGTGACATTCTTATATGTACCAGGTGGACACTCCTGTAAAGTGGAAGCACATGATCCATGAACCTTAACTCATTTCAAGTTAAGCAGTGATAAATGCAAGTCGTCATAGCATTGCCTTATGGTGTTTCAGATGAAGATCACACCATCTGACACTGGGCAATGCAACAGGATAGTTTTTTAAAGCACAGGGCCTGTTGGCTTCGTGGTCCAAATATTAAGAGGCCGTATGGTTTTCATGACCCTATATATTTTCAGAAATGGTTGTTTTTATTTTATTTGTTTGTTATGATTCCTACATATCATTGAATACAAATCAGGAGTTGAGATAGGGGAAATAGACTAGCGCCATTAAAAAAACACACCTCACAAAATATCCCATAAAGACCTTTGGGACACGCTTTGCCAGTCACGGATCCTGATCCACCTGAAAATCCCTCTCCTCTCCCTAGTCCTCCACTACAAATAAATAAATAAATATAATTATAAAGGCTACGAGAGTCAAATAACTGTGTATCACAATGTCCACTGGTGCATAAAATTTCAAGACCAATAAATTAAACTCAGGCTGTCAGGCGAAGATACCGTGCGTTATAACTAAGTATACACTAGAACATGCTTACTTTGCATGGATGGTTCCTCTGACACTAGCTATTGGCTGGTAAACATCTCCGGTGGGAATATCTGACCAATGAAAGTGAATCCTTCCACCACCCCCTCCGCCACTACCGTGAGAACCACCGTGCCCCCCTGCACTAGAAAGAACAGCAGACTCTCCGAGGTCAAGTGCTCGTATAAATAGAAGAACAGTTCCACCAGATCCACCTCCAGTTGAGTTCAGGCTGCTGATGTTAGAAGTGTGTTGAACCAGGGAATTCATTGAGGAACTTTCTCCATTTACCTCAACTGAACCATCGATGGAGAAAGTTGACAAAGGCTGTTCCATAGAACCCACCACTGCTAGCATAAGACATGTCAGAATTTGAGTACATGCATAACTTAGGACACATTAATGTGTAAAGACCTTGAAACTATACGGTCTTATCCACTAAGTAAGATATTAAAGAACAACTGCAGCCACCGTAAATAACTGAACTGGCGAAATTCGGATAAAACTAGAAAATTTTAAGCTTCAGCACAAAAAATACCAGATCTTACTAGGCTTACTGAATAAAATTTACATCAGTTTTCACTAGCAATCAGCATATCAGAACCACATTTTTATGGATATTCAAACAATTTTTGTATGACAAAGATTACCTATCACACCACCACCAGTAGTGGAACCATATTTGTCATCTTCTCCACTTCCACTGCCAAGCTCACAGGGCAAAGCAGCATGACCATAAGAAATACCACCATCAACACAAGTTCCATTGTAACAACCAGCCCCACCTTTGCCGCCATGCCCAGCCCCACCACCAATACCATTGCTTAACATATCCCCCTTCCCAATACCACCAATGCAGCCTAGAATTGAAACAAAAGAGAGAACAATATGATATCCGAACCCAGGTGATAATAACTGAAGTAAAACATAAGGATACATGTATATAAAAAATACACAAATATACCCATGCCAGATGCACTCAAAGTTCCGGAAGATTGAACAGCAAGAGTTCTTGCTCTATGAAAGTGCACAACGGATCCTTTGACAAGGCCTTCGATAGTGACATCTTCAACTCGACAGATCTAATATAATCCAATGGGAAAGGTATCTTAAATTAAGTAATAGATTGAAAGTGTGTTCTTCCCAGCTTAAATGAAGATAAAAAAGTTTCAGTGAAGATCTATAGATCTCTTTTTTGTATTACAAAAATTGTTAGTTCAGTCAGCAAAATTAATTGCATCTCTTTTACTCTAATGGAAGTTTTAGTTTTGCTCAGTTCATACAAGTTTAGTTCAGTTGATATCCATTTAAGGCTGGGGAGAAGACACCCTAAGTTACCTCAACTATGTCATGATATCTGTTTAACGATTACCTGAAGTGTAAAGGACAGAGATGAATTCACATTGCAGTCATCAGGGGGGTGAAGTAGCTCTATAGGGCAATCTTGTGTATCACAGTTGAGTCTTGGGGTACTATAAGGAAAGTACAGAATCAAACTGGCGTCAAAACAATTGACACAACATATAAAACCAAGATCACTTTACTAAAACTTACACGTCATTTATGGTTGCGTTCTCCAGGGGACCACGCAGCACAGATCCCGGTCCAACCTTTATAAAATATACAATTAATAAACAAATATTGATATACAAAAATGTACAAGCCAAGTGGGAGATTAAATCATGTTGACAGATACAAGACCCACTCATTGGAAGAGGGCAACGTGAGTGAAAACGTGAAATGCCTCTTCTCGACTCTCGTAACTTAAGTGGTAGCTTATATAATGGATCACTATACAATGTGTGTGTCTTTAGAAATTAAAAATTGGGAGTGCAAAACTTAGTCATATATAATTAAAGTTTATTTGTAATTATGTCATAATTGAGTTGAGTTGAATATGGGGTAACAAATCTGAAGCTCCATTTTTCCAGTAGTCATTTTAGGTACTATTGCGTGTAACGTAGGATTAGCGGTTCTAGAACCATCAATGATTGGTGAACTCGCCGATCCATTTGTAACTCCTTTGGATATATTACCTGAATGGTATTTCTTTCCGGTATTTCAAATATTTCGTACAGTACCCAATAGCTGAGCTATACTCGTTTAACAGAACTAAACTAAAACTAAATTAAACTAATGTAAGTCCAACGGTATTGAACCACACAGATCTGAACAGGATGCATTGCTCTAAATTAGCCTATCTAATTGAAACCAAAATAAATAAAAAATTAAACTAAATTGAACTGAGCTGGCAACGAGCTAAATAACACTTACGCAAGTGAAACAAAAAGAAACAGAATAAATTTAAACTATACAAAATAGAATTATATTGAACAAGATTTATACAAGTTATTTCAGATTTTTAAAATAATAATAAAATATTTTATTTATTTATATATTTTATAATATGTTAAAAAATTAGAAATTTTTGGGGCACGGTTGTGCCCGATTTACCCCAGTGGTGCCGCCACTGGTGTGAGTGTGAGTGGTGATATGTCAGAAAACATACGATGCACCCCAAGAAATAAATGCATTAAACACACAGATTGTGGAACAAAAATACTTTCTAAACTTTTGTAATATAAAAATATAATCAACACATATGAAGTGTGAGAGGGAGCTTCTGGATAGGAAATGATAAACAATGAAAGTAAAACAAAGATAGCTGCTCACATGGATGCTATAAAATAGCGACAGAACCAGACGCTGTGCCTCAATGAGATCCCCTGGCCCTGACAAATTCAATAGCCCCTGTCCATGCACCCCTAGATTGGCATTCGATCGAATGACAGATGATTCCTGACAGATGGAATTTTAAAGAAATTAAAACCAACCACACACTGATTGACAACGAAATGGCAGGGGAAATGTGTAACGAGTAGAATCCATAACATAGAGGTTAACTGAGATGATGCTCTTAACGGAAAAAGTATTCACTAAAAGTATAACAACAATTTCCAAAACAAATTTGTCTTTTCATATATACATCATTCCCTCTGCATATATTTTTTCCTGTGCTCATACGAAACAACTCTCAATTAGTTAAAAGGAATAGAAATTTAGAAGATGAAAAGAATTTCGAGGCCTCTTTCAGCTTCATAAGAACAAGAATGATGAATTAGCAAATACCGCTTCAAAGACTTTAAGGAACTTCCAATCTAAAAATTCTAACAGCTAATAATGAGTCAAGAGATATACCCGAAGGACAACTAAGTTGCTTCCCTCGAGTAATGATGTTGCAACACTTGAATCTCCACCGCCATTAATAAGCAGCTTGGAGTTCCACATCAAGAACATCTTAACAGTCATGCGCAAGGCCCCATATACCTGAAGAAAGTGAGGGAAGGAGATCAGAGCTTCTCCCTGCGCCAGTTTATAGTTGAACTTATTTACATTGTGCATGCATATTAAGCACCACACATGCTAAAGATCAAAACCCATAACCTAACGACATGTTCTGTAAAGTATTGAGATATGTGTTCCAAAAATCATAACCCACAGATATAATCGAGCTATGCCTGGAGAAAACAATTGAATACCAACGTTTATGTATTATTAAACCAATGGCATGTCAGACACAAATAATACAAGCCTAGGACAATTGCTAGTATTATTAAACCAATGGCAAGTCTGGCCCGGATAATACAAACCTTAATCACAGAGTCACTCATCAACAGTTCTTCTGCCAACAACTCAAACTCGGACAAGGGATAACGTGCAAGACCAAAGCTTAACACCCCACCAGACTCTAATTTGATCTGCCCTTGAACCTGCGCCATCAATCGCTGATGAAGTCAGATGTAACAACTAAATCAATGACATTCAAGAACCAAAAGAAAGACATCAATGATGAAAGATACAAAGGCCATGCATGAAAATTACTCTTCACCTATAATTCACATTAACACTTTAATTTTGCTCATGAAAAATAACAAAGGACAAACTTCTAAATGTAGTGGCACTTCCTGTCATTGGTAGTAGTTACATTAAATCAATTGCTCGCTTGCCTACAACATAGGCGTAGCCATTGGGGGGCAGTGGGGGCAGCCGCCCCCCCGAATCCCACCAAAAATACCTATGCCTATGTAAAAAAAATTATATATATATATATATATAAAAAAATTACATGCTTAATTTCAACTAAATTTTTCCCTCCCAAATTCAACCAAAATTTTGATAATGTTATTTTGCCCCCTGAAAAAAAAAAATCCTGGATCCGCCACTGGCCTACAAGACACCAGATTATGGCATTATGCATTATAGAAATACGTACCAATGAAAAAGTATCTATGCTGTCATGCTGGTATGAAATTACCAATAGTTGGCGTAGAATTTATTCATAATGTTAGTTTTTGAATAATTCATGTCTATATATGATAAAATTTCCATCTACCACCCTCAGCCTCAAAAATAAAATGAAACGTAGGGAGCCAAATAAATGAAATGTCTACAAAAGTAATGATAGACTACGCCACACGGTTTCCCTCCCTTCAAGTAAAACAGAAATCAAAGTGGTACTGGACTACTAGTACATCATCCCCTGGAGATCCAATAGGCCAGATGAGTCATTTTTGAAAATTAGTTTGCTATGAGAGGTAAACAGAGGCAGCCCAACTATAGCACATGCAACAAACCTGTACACGGCTCCAGAGCAAAGGAACAGAAGCCTTGGCCTTATTCCGGACATAAACATTTGTCAGAAGTGGCTGATATAGAAATTCCATCAAAAGGGTGTCTGTATCTGTGGACATATTGTGATTGCTGACAACGAGACTCCGCGGAACATCATCATAAAAGGTACCGGCGCCTCCTGCATTTTCTTCACATCCAAAGCTGTTTCCACCTGAAAATTTTCTAATCAATTATAGACACAATTTCTGAGAAATTAAATTCAGCCACTTGTTACATAGACAAATATGCACAACTCACCATGAGCATACAATCTGGGTTCATCATGCCTACTAAATATGTCGACAGCAACCCTCCCACCACCACCACCGCCAAAACCGTCACCTCCACACGCACTGAATCTTCCACTCCCTGTCCTGTTTTCATATATCACAATTAAGTCAAGTCCATATGACTCACAAGTCCCGGATATTTTAACTTTCTGTAACTTAACATAATCAACATTCCACAGTTTCACTTAAATTTAAAATACAGCCATGCTTGTATATCCAATATAAAACAGATGTGTCAGAAAAACTTGCCACCATCAGTCATAGCATCAAACTTGAGCTTAAACTAATGGCCTTAATCCAGTTTAAGTAAACATTTCGAACCAAAATGCATGCCAAACTTACAACTTATAAGCCTTCACATATATGCTGCCACCAGACCCACCTCCTCCTTTGTTCCCTCCACAGCCGCCGTCAGCCAAAACACTCCCATTCACATCAAGAAGGTTGTCAATCACCATCTTCACCCGCCCGCCTCCTTTACCGCCATAGTCAATCTCCTTACTGGTACTCCCACCTTTACTCCCATAACTACAAGGCTCCTGCAAACTAGACCAGGAGTACGCATCCCCTCCCCACACATCATCCGGAGACTTACTCTTATCAATCCGACAACACGCCCCTCTTCCACCATGCCCACCTCCAGCTCCTTCCAACCCTTGCGGCGTCCCACTGGAATGCGCTGGAGGTTCTCCAGCCAAACCAGTGGTGTTCACCACAGAACCATCCCCGAAACTCGCATTCCCAGCCGCCAACTGAAACGTTCCGGCCGAGATCGAAGCATTGGCGCCCAAGCTAAAATTGCCAGAAATGTTGACTACAATCTCACAGCCCTCAATCGCACAATCCAATCTCACTCCCGGAAGCACGTACAAGCTCCCTTCCCCAGCAATATACACATCCTCCTGAAGCTCCAAATCATTGATCAGCTTACACGCCGTACCCAGCGTCCCAATCCCGCCTAAATCATCGACGCAAGAGACCGACGGGGGGTGGGGCGGAGGAGGGGGCGGCGCCGGTGGAGCGTAGTCGTTGTGATAAGCCTCGAACCCCCAGTCAAAATCATCACTTTCCCTCACCAAACCGCACTCGACCAAATCGCACAGCCCGGACGCAGCAGCAGCGATCAAAAGCAACAGCAACCACTCGACGCTCCTCCAGTACGAGGACGATCCAGAGCGACGACTCGCCATTGACTAATAAACCGAGTCATCACCACTCATCGGAGTTAGGGTTTCCAGCTACCCCAAGTCTCATCTGGGTCAATAAAAAATCACTCAAAATCGATAATCGGATACTCAGATGTGAGCTAGAAGCTATGTGGAGTCTGCGTTTCTGTGAACGGTTGATCAAAAGTGAGATACGTTGCTTCTCGAAAACCCTGAAAGGGATGGTGATGGGTGGTTTTTGTTGGAGGAAGAAAAGGGAAAGGTGGAGTGAGAGAATGCGACGTGCGCAGAGGGACAGGTGGGAAGGAGAGAGGAGATGATCGAAAGGGGGAGAGACAGAGTGGCGAGGAGAGAGAAAATGGCTACTGCGTGTCTTCCTGCAACTGATGACTTGTGAGATGACTACCCTAATGCCAATTCTTAATCTTAACCATAGTTATCCAACCGGATCGGTCGGTTCAACCGGTCCGACCGGTTATCGGGTCAGATTTCGATTAGAATGTCTATGTGTCTGAATTCACAATTAATCGGACCGTTCAATATAAAACCGATTACTGGAATTAATGAATGATCCAATTTGAATTTGAGTCCGTTTTTAACCACTATGATCTTAATTACTCTCACATCACAGTTAACAAAAAGATAAAACCGGACCGTTCTACTCTTTAATTTACACTTTAATTACGGTTCAAACTAGCAAAACAATTGTGAAAAAGTGTGCAATGAAAAAAATAGAACTAATTTATAGTGTTGTGATAAGATTAATTGATTTCATTCATTAAATATAATTTATATATGGTGAGAATTAAGATTGATTGAATATGAAATGATATTTATTTAATTTAAGTGAACTAAACAATATTATTTAATTTATGTGAACTAAATGATATCATTTCATTTGTTAATAAAGCAACTCAATTTCAACGCAATGCGGTCTTTACTTATATATCTAGAACATCAGTCAAAAAGAGATGTTTAGCATTTGATGTATACACTAGTGTTAGCTTTCTGGAATCTCAGTGTCCCCATTAAAATAAATTTAATTGAAATTTTTGTGTTATATTAAGTGGGATTTCTGTCATACTAATTTGATATTGTCATAAAAGTTCATTTTCATATTTTTTTATCCACATTGAAATATACCTCTCAAACATTCGCGCATGAGACTCGTGTATCATACTATTATTATTTTGTTAACTTTTTCATATTATACTAATTAAAAGTTTCTTAAATATTTAATATTATTAATTTATATTGTCTTTTATTGACATCTATATAATAAAAAATATATGTAAAAACCAGTAATAAATTATCTTAAATGTTTTTAGCGATCAATTATCATGCTTCTCAAGAATGAGTAAACCATATTGAAAGTATGATGTGATCTTCAAAAATCAGCTACTTTAGATCATCTTTCATTTAACACACACGCTTTCTTTTTCAATCAATTTAATTTTCAATAGCCTAATCTAAAAAGAAAAATTTATTTTTAACATAATAATTTTTTTCCCAAATATAAATTATTGTATTGCAATGTAAATCATTACTGTATCAGCTTATTATTACAGGCCAAAACAAAACACTCATCATTGTTAGACACCCAAAAATATAAACTAAAAAATGGAAAATTTGCAAAAGTGGAATTTTTGTAATACTCTAAACTTTGGGGGAGATGTTGTAAAAGTAAAACCTGTGACCAAAGCTGGATTTCCACTTTAAACCTTCCTTTTCAATCTCATCTATATTATTTGGACTCTCACCTGCAAATAATCCATCCGCGGAGCTGGTGATTGGCGCTAGATCTGCGCTTGGCGGAGCCGCCTTTTGTTCACGACCGACCGAATCAGCGATGGACTTCATGAAAGTCTTCGATCAAACAGTTCGCGAAATGTGAGACTTTTTTTGTTTGAGTATTGATTTATGCGCGGTGTTGATGTTTGTTTGTTTGTTTGTTTTGTAGAAAGAGAGAGGTGAATCTCAAAGTGTTGAAGGTGCCTGAGATTGAGCAGAAGGTGAATCTGTTTGTTGCATGAAGAGTTGAATTGAGTGTTTGTATGTGGTTGGGAGCTGTGGAAAATGTGCAGTGTTTTTGAGATCTGAAGTGATTTGACGTATGTGTTCAATCTGGTGCTCAGCAGCGGTAGATCAGTTAGGAATTAGTGCCGTGGAGTTAGTTTCAGAACTAGTTTGAAGTTTGAATTGCTAGGGATTGATAGTTTTGGCAGATTAGTACGAACTGAACCGTTGAGTTACTGTTGACAGTTTGTTTAGTTAGCGAGTAGTGACAGTCGGAAATAGAAAGTTGGAGAGTCGAGATGGTATTGAGCTGTGAATTGATGTTCTACATTTATTCTCTGCTGAAAGGGATTGACAGATTCTGTACAAGTTTGTCGATGTTATTATGAACCATTTAATTTTCAGGTTTCTCTATAATGCAACTACTTGCAGGTATTGGATGCTACAGATGATGAGCCATGGGGTCCTCATGGTTCGGCTCTGGCGGAAATAGCGCAGGCCACAAAGAAATAGTACGTCCTTATTTACCAAGAAACTTTTTATATTGGATTCCTCTTCATTTTTGCTTTTTCATTGGGATCATTAAATGTCTAAAAGAGAAAAAGGGGGGAAAGTGTTTTATAGGCTCTTTTAACTATAATTATTATGACATTTATATTTTATATTTTGTGAAAAAGACTGATTGTGCTGTATGGTATGTAATAGCATTGAGTGCAAGATGGTAATGAATGTTCTCTGGACAAGATTGGGCGAAACTGGAAAAGACTGGCGTTATGTATACAAGGTCTGATGTGTGTTGTTCATCCTTTATCAAAGCGATAAATAAGACATGCTTGAACTGCATTTTTATGAATTATAACTCTAAATGAAGATACCTCTTCTTTATAGGCGCTGACTGTTATAGAGTATTTGGTGGCAAATGGATCTGAGGAGGCAGTTGATGACATAGTAGAACATACATTTAAGATATCAGTAAGCATTTCATGAGCGCGCTATAGTTTCAATACGATTGAACTGATCTATGACATATAACTGGTGTTGTTTTCACCGGGTGAATGCAGTCACTGTCAGGTTTTGAATATGTTGAGCCAAGTGGAAAGGACATGGGTATCAATGTGAGGAAGAAGGTGGAAAATATTGTCGCACTCCTGAATAATAAGGACAAGATAGAAGAAGTGAGGAAGAAAGCTGCAGCAAATCGTGACAAGTAATGATATGTGTGAAACCAAACTGCCATGCATCATCAAAATAATAGCTGATAGCTAATTCTTGATAAAGCCTTCACATGCATTAGGTATGTTGGAGTTTCATCAGCTGGCTCGACATACAAGTTTGGATCATCATCAGCATCCTATGACAGTAGCAGCTACGGTAGTGATTACAATGGAGGTAGAACCAGTAGAAGGGAACGAGATTCATTCAAAGATGACCAATCTGGCGAGTCTGGAGAAGATAAGTATGTCAAATCCACTTCGGCCAAGTCCCGCCGAGGAACTACAAGTGGGAAGTATGGGGAGTCCTTGATGAAGAGCTCTACTCAACAACAAAGGTTTGACCTCTTTGTCTCCTCTGTATATACTGGTTGGTGTACTTTGTAGTCTTTTTGAAGTCGTAGGATGTCTCTTGCTTACTTATTCAGTATATTTATAGTTTGCATATCAATTTCTAAATAGATGGTACTACCCAGCATTAGATGAATATATTTTAAAAAGATGTAGGATAATATTCTTTGATGGGAAGTTCAGAAGCTATCTAAGATTTATTCTTCCTTTGCGGTTAAGTGTGTGTGTGTGTATGTACGTACACACACACAAACATACACTTCTCCATTTCTAATGTGTAAACTCACTGTGCAAGCGTGCATTTTGTAACCTTATTAGTTTTCGCATCAGGCATAATGATGACTTCTCATCTACCAAGCTGTCATCAAATGGGAACAAGCCCAGCAAACATGATCAAACTTCCTCCCAAAGCTCAAGCATGCCATCAAATAATTATGATGATGAATTTGATGACTTTGATCCTCGTGAAACATCTACCAGTAAGTTTTTGTTATCTAATCGAATTGTATGCAGATTAGTTAAATGAACGCGATTGCACTCTTGAAGTGCGGTCTAGTTACCGTCTTTTTTATTTTTGCCCTGTGATGTTGATAAATGGGTCTAAAAATTCTCCTTATGGGCATGTTCTTTTAGATTTAATTGAGCTTAGCTGAACTAAAATTTAATTTTTTGAACAAAAAAGGGCTGAACTGAACTGTAAAGTAATAGTTAAGTGAAAAAAAAGCACCCTTAATCTGAATTATCATCTTGATTCAGAACCTGTTGCTCCTAACTCAAGTCAAGTGGATTTATTTGGAGAAAGCTTATTTGGTGACCTCATGGATGCACCAACATCCGTCCCCGCAGGGGAGATTGTCACGAATAGTGAATCAGCGGATGTCAATCTGTTTGCTGATGCTACGTTTGTTTCTGCACCCTCTAGTAAGGCACCAAAATCTCCAACTGAGGTAAAACAGCTGGTTCTGTTCATCTGCGCTCTCCTTGTTTCTATGTAGTGTTGAAAGCTTCTGAACTTTTATTTGTTGATGCAATTTCTGGACCCTCCCCTTTTCCTATGTAGTGTCAAAATCTTCATATTCCTTGTTGGTTTGTTACTGCATGATAGCGAACTTGTTGAATTGGCTCTTCTTTATATGCTTCTTACTCCAAATTGTTTATTTTATCAAGCAACTCAATAGAGACAATGACTTTGATATATCCCTCTACTAGATAATAGCAGGTTACCGACTGATTTTTCTTCTAGAATTTTATTTAACACGAGAACGTAAATCGTTTTTGCAGATCCAAGTTGATTTGTTTTCATCTCAATCAGCTGCTGCCCCTGGTGCCACATTTGATTTTTTTGGTGCTCCTGAACCAATTCTCCAATCGGAAGTCAAGGATCCAAAATCAGTGGCCAGCACTTACAGTGCGGTTGATCCATTTGCTGCAGTCCCCATGAGTAATTTTGATGGCTCCGACCCTTTTGGCGCGTTCGCTTCACCCGCAGTTCCAACATCTCAGAGCTCCTCCCAAAACCTTGCCAGTAGCCTGGGCAACCTGTCTGGAACCTCTTCACGAGAATCTAATACTGGTCACAAGAAGGATTTATTCCAGGTTAAGTCAGGCATTTGGGCCGACTCGTTAAGCCGTGGCCTCATTGATCTGAACATATCAGCTCGTATGTCCTCTTTCCCTTCCTCAAGTGCTTGACACGCCTTGCATATATATGTTGATTTGATTACATCTCCTGCTACTGGTAAATGTGATGCATCTTGATGCATTATACATTCACATTTCATGTTGTGCTGAGATAGAAACTATTACTTTTGGGTGGGACAAGTATAAAGTGTGAAAATTACATAAAACAATTTGGTTCACTTAGACTGTGTTTGGTTTAGGGAAAATCTGAGGGAAAGGAAAATGGGAAGGAGATTTTCCTTTGTCTGGTTTGGAACGGAAAAAATTCAAGGAAAGTTTCAAATTATCTTTTATTTACCTTAATTTTTCTCCTAATTTTCCATCCAATTTCTTTCCCACAAATTTTTCCTAAACCAAACATAGAATGCTCCCAACTCGCCCTCAAATTTTCCTTCCATCTAATTTTCCCTAAACCAAACACAGCCTCAGCCTTACTGCATAGCTGTACCTCTGAATACTTTTGATGTGGGTATCCCTTATTAGAAATCTGTTAGTTTCCTGACCTGTTATGTAGTAAGGAGACGAGTTAAAAGGTTAGTTTCAGGACCTATTACACAGTTGGGAGACAAATTAGTAGCAAGTAAGGTAAATGTCTTGTTCATGACCAACTAACTTTCGCAATTGTGTATGGGCATGCTTCATTCTGAATCTGCAAACTCTCAGGTTTGCTACAGTTGTGAAATTACTGATGTTTTCTTCTCTTCTGTGAATTCTACTTGTAGCCAAGAAAGTGAATTTGGCGGATGTTGGTGGACTGAGTGATGGTTCAGCCGAGCCCTTGCCTTCATTCTACTCAGCCAAACCCATGTCTTCGGCATCCGGGTATACGTCTTCACCATCCAAGGCGATAAATGGAGACGATTTTTTCTCAAGCCTCAGCAGCGGTCAGCAATATCAATTCAATTACTCCAAGAAATAAATTATCTCATCTATCGATTCACCTCGGCCCCCCAATACGAGACTCACAGCTCTTTATTCTGTTGAGATACCCATCCATTTGGATATATGATTTCCATTCCATTATTTGTGTGTAAAGAGCACCACCTTGTCTTCTCGCTTTTTAAAATTCCACGGACCTGCTGGTTTGCTAAGCTTATTAATCTCACAGGTTAGATTATAACAATGTTAGTATATTTAGTTTCACTGAAAATTAATTGAAAATGAGTTCAATTATATTTATATGTTAGTATGTTAGTTTGATTTAGCTTATGGGCGGTGTTGACAAGCTCTCAATAATATGCACTAACGTTCCATCACTTGCAAGGTCATAGGTGGATGAAAACGAAACACTTTAGATTAGTTCACCTAGAAATGCTGGTAAAATCTGTTCAAATATTATTCGTGTTAGTATAATTAGTTCTGTACTTAAATTAGTTGGCTGTTAGATTAATAAGATTGATGGTTATGTTCGTGCATAAAACATACCACCTTGTCTTCACACCTTTTTAAGTTCTACGGACTTGCTGGTTTGCTAAGCTTATTAATGTCAAAGGTCGGATTATAACAGTGAAATTCATACGGGCTATATGTATTGTTTTGATGATTTGAGGTGTCATCTAATAAATCTTAAACATCAAATTTAAATCTTGATAGTACCCCGCATGGGTGATATATATTTGAACTGACATGTAACGAATTTGACTCATCAAATAATAAAAGAATGTATAATCATAGGTACACAAAAAAATATATTAAATTCATACGGAATTTGATACGTCAAATTCAACACCAATCACTTAAAAAAGTAAGTTTAATTGGGTGTAGTTTTGGGTCTAAAAAGACAACTTTCATATCCTATAATCATTTCTCTCATATTCAGAACGATTATGTTATTTTCTACCAATTGATGATTAAAATTCAAAATTTTGTCTTATTAAATTGCTTCCCACGTAACTGGTACGAATCCAATTCATACAAAACACCATCTCGCCAAACTTTTCTACCAGAAAAATTGTAACCTTAAAACCGATTCCTGGGTCTAAAAATGTAACATGGTGTTAGTTAGTTACCCTGACTTGCGAACATGTTGTCGGCTGTCGTCCCCAAATGTCCACTCGCCTAACCAAGGTGGTTCAATAGACATGCTCCCTTGTCACCCTCACGTCTCTGTTACTTGCATCTCTTGCATTGCATAATTGAATATTTTTATTTTTTGGGTACGAAATTTATATATCAATTGCGCATTGACTTTTATTATTTATGTTAAGTCGGTATATAAATAAGAGCGTTAATAATTTTGTTGGAGGGGTGTTTCGATAAGAACCGTAAGTTGAAATTTCTACAAATTCCACGTTTAAATATAATAAAAATGTTTTTATGTAAAAATGTTTTATAAAATATAATTGTTTTAAATTATAATAAACTAGACCAAATGATCTGGTGTTGCCCCCATATAATCTCCAGTTTAAATTTTTGAATTTTAAACAAGACAACTTGACATTAATCTCATAATATACTTGCGAAGCTTAGTAAGGGTGTGACGAATTGATTTTTTGATTTTATATAAAAATTGATAGTTTTAAAATCAAACAAACTGCTAGCTTTAAAAAAATAAACCGAATCAAACTATTCAATTTATTTTTTTATGAACTTTAGTTATTAATTAATTTAATAAATATGAGACATTTTATATAAATAATAATATTGAGGCACAAACTTATATTGTATGTTTCACTAAATTTATTTATGATTTTAATATAGTGGAATAGTTCAGTTTGGTTCAATTTAATTTTAAAAAAATAAAAAATCAACTGAATCGTTAATCATCGAATTTTCAAAAATTCAAATTATAACCAAATCACAAAACTCTAAACCAAATCAAACATATCCGTTCTATTCATAATCAATTCATTAATTTGTATTTAAAAATGTGTGGGGGAGCTTTGTGATTTTATTTATTTTATTTTATTTTATTTATTTCATTTTTATCATGTTATTAAAATCATAATGAATAATTATAAGTCGGTTTTTACGAATTTGCGATTTTCAATTCAGTCCAAAATTCAGCATTCGAAACTTATAAATCGATGCAGTCTGCGCGATTCGCGATTACGTCGTTCCGATTTGAAGCTCGCTCCCGTTGACTTCTCCAGTTGACTTCCTCTAGCACTGCTGCTCTCCGTCGCGCTGCTCCACCGCTCCCGAGTTCCGTCCGCCCGTCAACCTTCTTTTTCTAATTTTCTGGTCCATTGTTTTCAATTAGGTTGGATTCCGTAGCCGGCTTCTCTCTCAATCGGTTGTTCCGTCATTTTTTTTGTTTCCTTCTGCAGCACGTTTTTCCATTCGGTTTCGTTCGGATCTCGTGATTTCGACTTTTGGTTGGTTAGCGGCAAGGCGAATTTCATGTTTCGGATCGGCTGCTCCGGCGCTCTGATACGATTTTCAGGTTTGAATTTCATGTATATTAGAGTAATAGAAAATTGAAGCTGCTAGGGTTTGGTCGGTGGTGTGTCTGGTGTCATTTTCTTGGGCCGTTTAGGGATTTGTTCAGGAGCATGATTAGAGGATAAACTTGTTGATGATTATCATCGGATCACGGACATGTTCTGATAGTAGATTAGTCGGATACACATTCAAAATCAATTGACAATGAGTATGGTGAACCAAATATATGTTAGGATCACTTTAGAGCTTTCAATGAGCGATGTGTGACAATACCACTATGCTCAATAATTAGAGATCGCTTTTAATTCATTGTTGTATGGAGATGTAGCATAATTGATTTGTGGGACTGGTGTGTTTTTTTTTTCAATTTCAGGGCGGTGAGATTGAGATGCAGTCTAGGGTTGTGGTCATGGAGGAAGGAAAGGATTCTGCACCTGCAGTGAGCAGGGGGAATCAGAAAGTTCTGCCTCTGAGGCTTCTTCAAATGCTGCTGTTCTTTCTGGGCATTTGTATGGTCTTCTCGTTTGGTAGTATGTACATGGTGCGATATTTTGGGATCAATGTCGGTGGAGTTGCTAGCTTTATGTCACCAGCTTTTCGCGAGGCCTGTTTCCAGGAGTCGAATACTTTGGAGCACTGGATTAGGCCTCCACCTAGTTTGCACCACGAAATGAGTGATCAGGAGCTTTTCTGGAGAGCAACTTTGGTGCCTCGTATAAAAAGATATCCGTTCCCTAGAGTTCCGAAGATCGCATTCATGTTCTTGACTAAAGGTCCGCTGCCTTTGGCACCTATCTGGGAGCGGTTTCTGAAGGGGCACGAAGACCGCTATTCAATTTACATCCATTCTACACCGTCTTATCAGCCGCAGTACTCACCTGAATCAGTGTTCTACAGGAGGCAAATCCCAAGCCAGGTATGCTGCGAAAGATACATTTCTTCCCATGATGTTGCCATGTATGGTTTTCTTTTTTTTCTCTGGAAGATTTTCACATATCTGGCATATTATTGACTTGAGTAGTAACTTATATTAAGTGGCGTGCCAATATATCTAGTCAAGTCATTTCTGTTACCTTTTCTGAAAGGTTTTATGAAAATTTGAATAGAAAAAATACTCAAATATCAGGAACCACATAGTTGCAATATTTCAAATGTCTAATTAAGTTTATTGGTTTGCTTTTCTTTGTAAGATATCACATCTTAGCATCACTGGCCCTTGCATTCTTAAACATCAAAAACACTGGCTATGTGTATTCACCTTATTACTACAATTTTTATAGAAGAAAGTATTGTAGATATTTCCTTATTAATAGTGAACTGCTTTGATTTCGATTGTAAGGGGGTGAAAATATTTTTGAGGATGGTGAAGTCTGGGTGTCCGAATGTCAGTCTTCGTTGGGTTCATCAAACCACACATCTAGCTGTTGTTTCCATTTTTTCATTCATCTTTAAATATTTTGAGAGTAAAACTGTGCGATGAATACTTTTTTTTTGGTCCATGCAGGTGGCTGAATGGGGAAGAATGAGCATGTGTGATGCTGAGAGAAGGCTGCTTGCTAATGCATTGCTTGACATCTCTAATGAGTGGTTTGTCCTTGTTTCTGAATCGTGCATCCCGATTTTCAACTTCCAATTCATCTACCACTACCTTAGAGGGTCCAGATACAGTTACTTGGGCGTATTTGACGACCCTGGACCATTTGGAAGAGGGCGGTACAACTGGGACATGGCACCTGAGGTAAACATCAGTCAGTGGAGAAAGGGGTCACAGTGGTTTGAAGTCAATAGAAGAGTTGCAGTCAACATAGTAGAAGACACCAAGTACTACCCCAAGTTCCTAGAATTTTGCAGACCGGCTTGCTATGTTGATGAGCATTACTTCCCCACAATGTTGTCCATCGAAGCACCAAGTGTTTTAGCCAACAGAAGCATCACTTGGGTCGATTGGTCAAGGGGCGGGCCTCACCCAGCGACTTTCGGTGGAGCTGATATAACTGAAGAATTCTTCAAAAGAATCCGTGAGGATAAAAGATGCACCTACAATGGCCACAATGCTTCAACTTGTTTCCTATTTGCCAGAAAATTCGCTCCAAGTGCTTTGGAACCATTGCTGCGGCTACATCCATCGGCTTTAGGCTATTAAAGACAACAACTACTAACTGAGACGGCAACAAGAAAACTCAATGAAGCTTTTGTGGTATATTTCTTTTATGATGGTGTCTCCTTAGTAATGTAGTTTCACGTTATAGGCTTATTATCTTATACACACGTTACATTATGAGTCATCAGATCTTACGACTCTGAATGTTTGATTATTTAAGAAATTGGCTTAGAGAGTTGTATAGAAACTTCAATTCAAGTATTAGGTGAGTCTGGTCATTCTGGATGACCCCTTTAGAAACCACTTTCCAATGTGAAGGGAAACTTGCTACTCTGTTAGTATACAATCTAGTTTGCTGAAATGTGATGAGCTTTAATATGTGATAGAAAATTATAATAAAATAAATAATAGTTAACAATTTCATTTGTTTTTCTCCAAATTTGTTCTAAATTAATTTTATTATTAAAATCATCCTCTTTTATATATCACTTAATTAAAAAAAATTATTTTTTTAATTTATCAGTTAATATTTTACAATACATATTTAATATTTATAACTATTATTTCAGTATTATATTTAATAAAAAAAGAATTATACACTAATTATAAAATATCAATTCTATGTTTTAAATAAAATTTTAAAAATATATATTAAATTTTTAGCAGAACGAGAGGGAGAGACTAGAGAGTATTATTTTTATAAAAAATATATAACAAGATTTTGGTTGACCGGGAAACCATTGTCGACGAATGGAACTCTCTGCTTCAGATTGACGATTATTTCCAAGTCGCCAACCGATTCCGATATTCAAATAATTCACCGATTTCAATTTCAGTCTTGTTCGATTTCTCTAATCTGTAAAGTAAATAATCGCTAAAAGATAAAGTGGGAGTTTTCTGCTCAGAAGCCATTGATGGTTCATTTCACGAACAAAATCAGAATTGGATTGTTCTGGAAAAAAAGAAGTAACTCATCATCGCAGAAAACCCACCGCTCAAAAAAATGATTGAAAAGATATCGCTGCTGAAACCAGCCGGAGGAGAGTGGAGGACCGATTTCCTCCGATGGAAGATTAAAGCAGCGAGCTTGTCGGCATTATGCAAAAGGTGAATTGTTACTGAAGAGATATGAGAACATAAACACCCGTGTCTGACTGGAATGCCATTCCATTTCACCCAAAGTTTCCATCTTTTCACAGCGAAGCAAAACATCGCAGAAGCCCGTGGAGATGAGGAGACGGCGAATATAGGCGCCAGCTGCTGCAACCATGTGAATTTATAGTATGGTGTTTGCGTTCGCCCGAACCCTAGCTCATGTGCCAAATTACGAATATGGACATCATGAGTGAAGTGGTGTGCGTGATTTATTTATCAAAATTTCTGAATAAGTAACTGCTCGTGTTTCTTAGGATAGCTAAATACGTAAATTTTATTTATTTATAAATATGTTAATTTGGTTTTTATTCTATTTTATTTGTTTAAATCACGGTCCAGAGCATTGATTTTACTTGTGTATGACAGTGTTGCTGAGCTGACAAAATTATATTCTCTCCGTCCTCTAATACATGTCGTTTAAGATTAAATTGAGTAAATTAAGATGAAATTGATACTAACGGTTGAACATATTTAATGGGTAGATGGTTAGTGTTTTTTTTTTAAATTCGTACAAAAAATAAAATTGGTAGATTATTAATGGTTATGAATTATTTTTGTATAGATTATTAATATTTGATATTTTAAAGTATTTATTGATATTAAATACGCATTAATAATTATTAAGTGACAAATAAAAGTGAACAAAAAATTCGGTTAAGTAACATGTAAAAGAAGACAAAGGAAGATGTCGTTCTGTAAAATTAAGAGCTGAATGTTGAATGTTGTATGAGAATCTGAATGGTCAGACCACATCTGAATGTTGAATGATTTATTTTTATTTGGTAAATTACTTTGTAATACATTTGAATGCTGATTGCTGAATGATTTACAAACTGTTCATAATAGAACCCGTTAAGTGCAACAAAACAGGGCCGAAGTAGTTCACAACTTGATTTCTTTTTAGAAAATATCAGTTAAGAGTCATTTTAAATTTCAGAGCGGTTTACCTAAACAAAATCACAATTCTAACATGTGATTTTTAACGAAACTGAAAAATAAATTAATTAATAAAATAAGGTCGATTTAAAATTAAATAACAGAAAAAGGGCAGAATAAACCAAGTCTTTTTTTTTTTGGTTGTAGCTGATGCTTAAAAAGAAAGAAACTTTTATTTATCCATGAATTTCCAATCAAATCCCATCACATTGACATCAGATAGGATCCATCAAGATTTGCACCATAAAAGCAGAGCAAAGAAATGCAGAACACTTAAGCTGAAATGGTGCGACATATGCAACAGCAGCGATACCAGAAGAAACCATCCAGCAAAAAGCCTTGCGAACTGGGGTTGGATGGATGATCCCAAGAGGCAGGCAAGCAAGCTACACCCTGACTTCAGTTCTGACACAATGCCACCGGTGCTATCAATTTGTGTGCCCGAATGTGCCAAGCTAGGTGCCTCGTCGAGATTCTAGTTGCTTGGTGTTTTCCTGAAGCACCTGCCAACGAAAAGATGCCATTTGTCTCTAGTGAGGAAACACCATTTAGCTAAAGCAGACCAACTTAGATCCAGATTACTATTTGAATTCCAAAAGCCAGAAATTCAAAAAAAAAAAAATGAGGGGAAACTGCATCATATTTCATAGAAGATGGAACATTCCTTACTTCACGAATGTAATTTGCAATGGCTTTGCAGCCTTCCGTTGCTAGTTGCATAACATTTTCAAAAGTATCGATTGGTAACTTAGCATCCATCTGCATAACAATAGGACCTTCAATCAGTAATGGCAGTGCAGCTGAATTCATCATCATTCTCAAATTAATAAATGGTCTAAATCGTTGCATGGAAAGCATAACAATAAGGGGAAATCAGTTAAAGAGTTTGCACTGTCTAAAAGGAAGCGATAAGCGAGTAGTGTCTAGAAGTGGAAGCACGACAATCTCACATTTCAGCTCAACCAGATGATAAAACCGCTAAAACCGAACCTGAAGAAGAGTCACTTTGTCAAGTTTAGGGAGAATGCCAACAGTGACATCGGGACCACCAGCACTGTCTTCAACGTAGTTTAAATCTGGTTTAAGCATGTATCATAAAACGAGGTTTCTTAAGATGTAAGGATTCAAACCAAAAAAACATATTTATCGTTACCAAGTAGCGGAGTGCTATTGAGATATCCAGCACTACACGATGTAACAAGATCAGACATGGGAATTCCAGCATCAGCCAATGCCAAAGTCGCAGCGTTTATGCATGCTGATCTTGTTCCTATATTGAAACAATTTCAAATACAACAGAAACTAGATTAGAGAAATGCATACATTATGTAACTGGTCATTTGGTAAAAAAGTTAGCTTTCAACACATTCATGAGAACGAGAATTTACCCCCATCTGCTTGGAGAACTTGCACAAAGATGTCTATCTACAGTAAACAAAAACAAAGAATTGTGGGCTCAGCTTATAACTAGAAAATAAACTATATTGAAACCCAAGATTATGGTTAACCTGGGAGCGAGGCATCAAGTGTGTCAATATGCACGCTTCCATTGTCTGGCGGATAACAAGTGATATCTCGGTAGATCGCCTGTACGTATCATGAAAGTGTTTATAAGCAGCGAATGAGCATTGATCACCAGAATAGTGATACTAAAGAGCATCAAGTAGCTTAAATCTCAACAAAAAATGGAAACAAGTGAGAAGAGGAAAAAAGATTTTTTCAACCAAAAAACAAAAAGAAGAGAGAAATGAATGGCCGACCTGTCTCCCTTGGGTCTTCTCATACGATCTCCAGTGCTAAAATTGGACATGGTATATTCACATCGCACCTTGTAAAAGTCACAAGGAGATACAATTTTAAAATAAATAAATTCTATCCACTCTTTAGCAATAATAGAACGGAATTGTAATACCAGAGCTTGATCATTCAGTTGTTGACTTCTATTTTGAACCTGGGAAAGCAAGCGATGGAATAATCATTCACGGGAGACATTTTGGTTGAGAAAATAACGGATAGAATCCTAGGGTGGAAAAAACTAAGGTACCTCTCTTGGACCATAAACTGCTGCAATGACTTTGGTGTTACCCATCTCAAAAACTGCAGAACTATAAATCAAGACAGAGCCAAAAACAAAAACATTTCAGGCAAAATAAAAAAAGTAAATTAAGACAAAGCTAGAGTCATAAACTTTATTTATGAAGAAGCACCAGCGGAACATAAGATAGGTAGACATAAAATATATTACCCATCAGCTTTAGAGACTGCACCGACCTCAGCTCGTATTTGCCTCATCTGCAAGAAGGATGACAAACACATTTCTTTTTTTCTACAGCAAATTCACAAGTATCGTGTACAAATCAAATTGGTTACCTCCATGGGACGCCGGCCATCTAATCGTAGTCCTTCAGGACTCACGTATTCCATCTGTAACACCTTCAAAACAAAGCGTCAGTACACTGCATGTTGCATTTACCAACATCAAGATTTTTCAAATCCGCGTTGAATAACAGATATAATTAAAAAATGCGACACTAAAGAACTGAAGTGTTGCCTTCTATGGGAAATCAAACTCAGTCTTGCCTAAGATTGCATACGAGAATCCAAGTGAAGTGAAATGACTACAATTCTACATAAGCAGATTATAAAACCTAGACAACCAAATACACTACCCTGACGTATCACTCCAAGAAAACACAGAGGCTCCACTTTACACGTCATATGTCAATCAATAAATTAGTTTCCTCAGGAAAAAAGAGCACAAGAGATAGATGGCTTTATTATGTTGATTTGTTTGCCTTCAGTTACCCCATATTCAGCAAAAATCCAAAGCGAGACAGTAGAACAAAATTTATTAGTATGTTACAGACAACCCACATATATCAGATAGCATATCTGAATGACTCACTCTAAGCTGGACTCTTAACAGAGAAAAGGCTAGAACAGTACCAGTGGCCCTTCAATTCATCAGCCTTAAATCTCAAGTCATTCACAACTCAAACAAGCCCAAAATAACAAAGAATCTTATCAAAAGGAAAAGGGAGGAAAATCAACTAAGTCATGAAACATGGATAGGAAAATTGAGAAATACAAATCAGTACATCTACATGTCCAGTGCACACCTGGTGAGCAGAAATGAAGATCAGGATATCGATAAGTTACACTGCAACCAAACATGAGAAACACTTTACATGAATTAACCAGTGACTCGCTAATTGAACAAGCTGAATGCCTCAAAAGACACTGATTGACATAGATGCGTGACCAAATGTCAAAAACAACAAACTATCAACGAGACAGATTTTTCTTTTTCTTTTCAATGCAAAATGACATCTGTCAGAATGTCGGATCATCAATGAGGACGTCTCCCTTGGGCCTCGACACAAATTATGTACTAGAAAGCGCTAGCCAAGTTTTAAGCACCTTAGTACTCAGAAATTCAGCTGGCTAACAAGCAGTTTCTTTTGTGTAAAAAAATGAAGATGAAGAGATGAGGAAAGAAATCGAGCAACCGAAAGCAAGGAAGAGATAAAAAGAGAGATGACTAAGAAGATTAAATCATGACCGCCAATTTTCATTAACCTAGTGCAGAAACCATGAAACATGCATGTTCAAGTCTTAGTGGTTTGTTGATAACATCCTAATATATACTAATTAACCCAAGACTACATTAGTCCTGCATTCTATGTGACACTCTGACATCTGAATTAGAGGAA
>NQLW01000008.1:4318754-4333888 GCA_002312845.1 Kalanchoe fedtschenkoi
TGGAGCAGCCCCCTGGGATGCATAACTGGCAGCAGTTAGCTGCTGATTGGTGCTGTAACCTTGTTGGCTGGAAGGAGGTGCCTGAGATCCATTTGCTTGAGTATCATATGCTGCATTTTGACCTTCTTGAGCTGAGTTGGCTACACCACTGCCGTACGTGCCAGAGTTGTAACCCTGCTGCTGCTCATACCCAGACTGTGGCTGTCCATAGGCTGGCTGTGTTTGATATCCACCACCGTACGCATTATGACTATAGCCTTGGCCTTGCTGACCATATCCAGAAGATGGCTGCTGATTGTAGTTGCAGGCAGTGTTGTCAGCCTGGGGCTGCTGTGGGTTCTGTTGACTATAGTAATCATACCCACCACCCTGAGTCCCTTGCTGGCCCTGGTTAGCTGCTGAAGGATCCCAATTGGCAGCATATCCACCAGATGGAGGATGTGGTGGATACCCACCATATGATGCCTGTGGCATGTTATATTGAGCAGGTGGTGCAGGATAGCCCCCAGACTGACCATAGCCGCCATAGTTGGGTTGCACTGGAGGGGCTCCTTGGCCCCAATCTGACTGAGGTCTTCCCTGGTACCCCTGTGAGTATCCACCACCCATACCTGTGTTTCTTGAACGATTCTGCATGAAACTATTTCAGAACACAAACTAAAATATAGGCATTACACATGCAATCTACAGACATGTGCAGGCAGACAACTCGAACCATTATCCAAATTAGTTATACAGGTATGATATCTGACTAATAACTTGGGGCATCAGTCATTACTCATTAAAACAAGATTAGACTCACACATACCAGAATGGCTGGGAAATTATTGAGTTACTCCAGCAGATGCCCATCCGTTCCCTTATTTGAAGTGAATGGGTGGGAAAGAAAACAACTAAAAAGACCAAGGAGACCCTTGCTTTGGCGGATAAATTAATGTATAAGAAAAAAACTAAGTGGCATCTGATACCATTAAATTATTGAGTCAGTTACACCATTAAATTCCAGACTGTGAATATATAAAATGTAATGATAAAAAATCAGTACGAACAATATAGTGCATTCAATCAAAATGGAGGAATAAACAGGTCCCCTAAGCAGAGAGTTGAAAAGGATGCAAAATAGCTCGTAAGTATAATTCAGTGACAGAAAAATATACTACGAATCATAAATTGCAGAGCACGATAGTGATATAGTATTAAACTGGAATAACGAACCAAAAACTAAAATGGGCATCTAGTGAAAAAGAGCAGGTGAATTTCCAACTGATAAATAATCCAGAATAATAAAGTTGCAAGGTCCAGTTACTAGCAAAGACGGTCTGAATATATATAAAATTTCTCAGTCTGAATTCTGAAGTAGCAAACTGAAATGCAAAATAAAGGGAAGATTCTTGAAAAAAAATGGGAAGATGCATAATCCTGCTGTGCATATGAACAATCAATATTTGTAGATACCAATAGGAGGTACATTATGACCTAATAAAAAGGTTCATAACATGCTAGAAAAACTAGTTCAAATATTACAATATGATCCTTTAGTAGTGATATTATGGATATTTAAACATTCAATTCGTAAACCTACAATGACAGCTGCTACTAACCTCAATGCTGAAGATTGAGAATAGCCTGCCCGAAAAAAAACTACAAATCGGGCGATATCTTCAAAAACTATGCAAAACTAAAATTAAGTATTCAGTAAGAACCAAATCATTTTGAAGGGCTAGCACCACCTATCAGCCAAGTCAATAGATAAAAAATGGATCAAATTAGACATGCACATGGTAAATCAAGGATTCAAATATATGAATGTACAAGATTATCAGAACCTTATAACTACGTCATACATAAAGGCCAAGCAGGAATCAATTTCTCTTAGACCAATATTAGACAAACAGATGCAAATATACCAATTGTATCATTCCGCCAAAATAGTAGTGGTGAATTATGAACGGGGCCAGTCAAATATGTCTGAAAGCGCATAAAGACTGGGGAAACAAGGCCTACTAAACTCACCAAGAAAGTGTTTGTACAGTTTAGCTACAATATATAGAATTCGTTTACATTTGGGTCAATGCACCTATGACTAGTATCACATAAAAACAATATACAATAATTTCATCGACAAGTAACAAGCAAGCATTTCCACAATGATGAATGATGGCCCCAAATCTATTACTATTGGATAGGACACATGTTCAACTGATGGCAGAAAGGAGAATGAGATAACAAATCTATTGAGCCAAAAAGGCGCATCAACCTTGAACACTCTACAAACTAGTTTGCAAGTAAATTGACAACAAAAATTGTACTTTGAGACAACAACTACGCATACCTCACTAATAACCTCAAACACTAATTGTTTTGCTTGTTCAATCTGTTCACTGGTGCCATCTATCTGAAGCCTCCTTTCAGTTGCTGGATCCCCAGGTGGCAGATGCAAGGGTATCACCTGAAAAAGAAAACAACATCAATCAATAATTTAATCAGAATACCCCAAAACCCTAAACGGGAGTAAACGACCACACAATCATGAAGCCAATTCACTGATTACACATATGCTAAAATAAACATTTGGATCGGCAAAGAACTTCTTTAAATCTTACAATCCATTCAGTTATGGAAGAACGATGAAGGAACGAAGCCAGGATTTGACTACAATGACAGCAAACTAAAGCTTGAAACTAACTTCATCTAAAGAGAAACTGGACAGCCAAGATAAATTAAATATTAGCTAACAGATGTTGACAAATTTTTAGAAGTTTAGAATTGATCAATACCGAGGCTAAAACTAAATCGTCCATGTGGACAATTTTTGGACATTAAGCATTATGCCAATTTGTGGATGATTATCATTATGTCAAACCTGGATACGAGCTCCTGTCTGTGCTTGCATGCTCTTAATGGTTTCCCCTCCTTTTCCAATAACTAGCCCAACCTATGAAATGAGAACAGCATAATAAACCCCTGATATCCAGGGAGGGCGGTATTAACTAGTTAAATATGGTCAATCTATCAACCTTGTTGTTTGGAATTTGCATGGCAAACTGCGCACCGCCAGGTCCTCCATCAAACCTTCTATTAACAGTGCCAGAACCACCAACTTCAGCCTAAATGATGTTTTGACAAGCAAAATGAGACTATTAAAAACTCAAGAATAGAAAAAATAATACAAGCATGGAAATGTCTAATCACATGATAATCTAAATAATGCACCCCTTTAAGCAGTTACTCTGTGACCCGACCACTTGGCAAGAAGCATTGAACAAGAGTAAGGGCATAAACTACCTCCTTGAGGACATCTTGTATTAATTGCTCCGCCTTTTCTACTTGGTCTGGTGTTCCAGTGAGCTCAACTAATCTTGTAGAAGAATGCAGATCCGCTTCAGCATCCTTTTGTACCTGTATCTTAGCACCGGACTGGAGTTGTAGATACTTGATCGTCTCTCCTCCCTTCCCTATGATCACTCCAACTCTCCCATTCGGAATCTCAATCTTCTTGCCAGAGCCACTGTGGTATCCACCATAGGAACGCGGAGCAGCTGCACCAGAACCATAACCTCTATTTCCATAATCTACATCCACAAAATCCATAAATTCAACAAAACCGACCAAGCCGAGAACTGAT
This sequence comes from Kalanchoe fedtschenkoi, assembly GCA_002312845.1. Lineage (NCBI taxonomy): Eukaryota > Viridiplantae > Streptophyta > Magnoliopsida > Saxifragales > Crassulaceae > Kalanchoe > Kalanchoe fedtschenkoi. The sequence goes on from NQLW01000008.1 coordinate 4,322,380, forward strand.
CGCTTAAGAACTCCATATATCACCTGTCTGTCCAGAGCTATAACCACCGACACCAGAATCATATCCGCCGCCGGAGCCGTCCTCGACGCGAGTGCGCTTAGCGTCGTCAGTGCTAGCGGAGTTGAACAGGCGGGCAGCGATCTCTCGCGCACGCTGCTTAGCGAGCTGGAACTCATCAGCTGGGGGAGGGACGTTGTTATAAGCCGCGGGAGCTCCAGCGCGGGAGTCGGGAGCCGCGGGAGTCGCAATTGGCTCTGAGAAGCCTGTGGCGCGTCTGCGCGGAGGAGAAGAGAGCTGCTGCGTGTCTTCGTACTTTCGCTTCCCGCCGGAAGCATCGCCAGCCGAGCTGCACTGTCCTTCGTCCGCCATTGGTTGAATTTGAGTGAGACAACAAGGACGAATCAAAACCCTAAAATGAAGAGTGTAAGGGTTTGTTATTTATTTATACTCATTTATCTTCGGATTATGAATTATGATCCAAAGTTCTTGCAGCCATGACGTAGTTTTTACTGGTTTTTGAAATTAAAAATATTCTGATTTTGAATAAAAACTACGTTTATTTTAAATATTTGGGAAAAATTCAAAAGGGGCCATGAACTATCATCGCTTATCCAATTGCGGTCAGAACTACCATGATTTCCAAAAAGAGTGCAATGAAAAAAAAATTGAACTGATTTTTTGAATTAAAATTTACCATTACAATACAAACCTAATATTATTATAAGACTTGAATTTGTGTGCGAAAATTACGCCATTTGGTTATCAAAAGACGTCGTTTTCTTTATGTGCGCAAAATGTTATAATTTATTTTGATAACCAAACGATGTAATTTTTGCACACAAATCTAAGTCTTGTAATAATATTAGGTTAAGAATGTAATGGTAAATTTTATTTTAGAAAATCAATTTAATTTTTTTCCATTGCACCCTTTTTGAAAATCGTGGTAGTTCTGACCGCAATTGACTAAGCGGTGGTAGTTCAGGGCCCCTTTTGGGTTTTATCCCTTAAATAAATACCACCTCGGTCGTGTTAAGTTTGTTGCTGGGCCTGATGTAAATAGCCCAACTTTTTTTAGAAGGGCCTAGCCCAACGTTTGCCAATCCTGTCCAAGTATGAGCCTTTTGTATTAAGAAGCAATCAAATCACAACCATTAAATTGCGAGCATATAAGGAAAAATTAACACCATGTTTGGTTTTCAGAATAATGTGGTTAAAGGAAAATGTGAACGAAAATAATTTTAAAATTTCTTTTTTATTTGATCATGAGAGAAACACTTTGGGAAAATGTAAAATATTTTATGTCTAATAATATTTTCTTTATTATTTTATAACTAATTTTTCATAACCAAATTTTCTCTAAATTGAAATATTAAACTTATTTAATTTTCTTTCTTTTTTCTTTCTCTCACATATTTATTAAACCAAACAGAGCCTAAAAGTCTTAACAAATAAAGGAAATGCTTCCTTTACAAAAACTTGAGGAAAATGAAATGAAATATGAGTCATCCTGAATTTTATTTTATTTTCCTCACTATTTTGTTAGTGATGGAAAAATTATAAAAAAAATCTATTCAACCGTTAACTTAAAGAAATTTCATTCAAATTTTTCATATAATATTTTTTTTCCAGCAACTATCCATCTAATTTCCTTTTTCTTCCTTCTCTCTTCTTCTCTTGTTGTGGTATATAATTGTTATTTACTGGGTAAGAAATGTGCAAGAATGTTAAAAATAATAATCTCATTGTAAGTTTTCAGGAATGTATCATTTATGGTTGAATGAAATCAACATGCATGTTGTATTTTCATGTCATCTTTAATGTGAATGAAAATGATATGTAAATATAAATAAGAGTTGTTCAACTGATAAGATATGGTAACATCCACTCAGAAAGTTTGAGTTTCATTAGAAAAGTACATCGGTCCTCATCTGAATTTCCCCTCAAAATAGAAGCTTTCATCCTCAATGATGAAAACCTTTAGCATCCCCAAATAGTAAGAAAAAAATTTCGAAAATGAAAGATTAGAGTTTAATTCAACTGGTAAGAGACGCTGATATCTATCCAGAAAATTTGAATTTCATTAAAGAAGTGCGCAAGATGGTCGGCAAGGAGGTTTCATCCCCTAATACTGAAAACCTTTCCCAGCCACCAAACAGAGGGAAAAAAAAACTTTCAATAATGGAAGAATGGACATATGAATCTCACCATTGCTTCACATTTGCAGCTTCATATTTTTTAGAGAAACCATTTGCCAAAAGTCTTGAAATCATGATGACTACTTGTTTATGGGCTAGTTGGTTATCAATGCTGTGAATCCCACCACATCTGCTACAACCAGCCACTAGTTCTAGCTTGTGCTCCTCTTGCATCAAGATCTACTCCAGTGAGTGAGCATTGGGGTTCACTGGGCTGTCAACCTTGGCTTGGAGCCCATTACGAGGATTTGGTGTGTTGTGAACTCAAAAATTGGTTCCCTCCTCTGACATAAGAGTCCAATAAGTCAATAATACCTTTCACCATTATTGAGTGCCACAGTTGGTGGCTGTTAATTTCCTGTTTGCAGCAGTTTAGGACAAAGATCAGACATCATCCCCCCAAACCCAACTGTCCCCAGATGCCTACTTGAACCTAAATAACACTGTTTTTCACACCTATTCTTATGCACTGTTCCATGTCTCCAACAAGACACAAACCATCAAACACAGAAGATTAGTGTCCCATGATTCCTACCGGACACAATGGTTCATAACCCATTTTCAAGTTAAAAAAAAAAAAAAAAAAAACTTCTGTGGTAGCATCAGCTGGTGAAAACTGCTGAAAAAAAGAAAGAAAAGAAAAGTGGGTGTGGATGAATAAATTGTTGAAGATCTGTGAACTCAGAAAGCCAAGATTTTGCTATGAGTAATGTCTTTTGCAGTTTGGCTACATGCTTGCATCGTGTCTGATCCACAAGTACACTGCCACCCACACTGTGACAAAACTTTGCTTAAGGCTTTAGTTTTTAGATTCTTGGATGGATTTATATCAAAAGCAACGAAATTTTCTTACCCATTTCACTCTTCTTTCTCAGTCACATATTCTCATAAGCTAGTTGTCCAAAATGGCCATAAAGCAGAAACCTTTTCTGCCAAATACTGCTGACTGCTTCCCCTTGCTGCCATGAACAGATGAAGTTTTACATTTAGGTCGCACACAGAGAATCCAGATATTTTGTTTTTGTGATGATTGTGAGTCTGTACAAGAGGAGAGAACAACCAGAAAAGAGTAGAGAGGAGATCAGTGAAAGGTGATGGTGATAAATGAGGAGGGCATGGGCCCTTTCAAAAGCCTGCAAAATCCACACTGCCACTGCATTCGCATTTCACACTCATGTAAAAGCATACATATATATTATATAACTCATTTTATCCGTGTAATATAAAAGAATTTTCCAAAAAATGTTGAAACTTTGAACTTAAAACCAAAAAAGCTTATGACTTTCTGGCTGATGAGATGAAATGGGGACATGGGGTGACTGCTTAAATTTGGGTTCTTGTATTATTTTCACCATTATATTCTGTGTGTGGCCATTTTAGCTTCCATCTCTATCTCACTTGCTGGACTTGGAGTGTCCTTCTCTGCCACAACTCTCTTGTTTTGGACTCTCGACAACACCTTTCATGCTTTAATGGGATGGATGGGTGTCCTTTTTCTCAGATCCCATTTGTTTCTTTCCTGTACATGCTTCTTTCTTGCTTGATGGAATGGAGCTTCAGACACACTGTGTGAGTACAGGGAAGCAAAAGTGAAGAAAGGTCATGATGGAGTCCGGAACAGCTCTCTGAGCTTCAGTCTCTTGGGGTATTAAGCAAAGCACTCATTCACTCACTCCCCTCACTCGTCTTTCCTTCATGCAAATAGCAGCACAGAAAAGTGATAACTCTCATACATCCACTTTCTGGATTGGCTTTCACCTGTTCTTTTTGTTAAATATGAAGAAGACATAGTTCTCTACTTTTGTGTTCCTTCTTTTATGGTAGCGCCAATCACTTTGTCTTGGGCTCTCATCATGTGTTACTGTTTGATCACATGTACCTCCAACACTACCATAATGTCAATCTCAGCACAACAAGGTATCAGCTACTAGCTGGTACAACTACCACTACCATTGCTAGTACTACTACAACCTCCACTGCTGCTGCTGACTGCTCTTCCATTGCTCTTTTGAAGGCAGTTTCAATCATTTTGAGCTGGTCTTTGTGCAGTCGCCTTATAGAACTTGTGCAGTTGTTGGTGCTCAGTCATCCTCCTTGGTGGGTCTGCTTCACAGGGATGCAAAAGGGTAGTTTCTGCTGATCAGAGGAGTTGAAGCTGTGAAGTACCAAAGATGCATTTCAGTTCATACAAGCAGCCTTTTCAGGAGAATGAGATGTACAGCAATATGCCTGTAGAGAGGCCTGGAGCCTGTGATGGCACTTCACTGAGAATCTCCGCCACATATCCTCACCATCCACCTTCTGCATTTGATCTGAACAATCAGCAGAACCTGATGATGTCCGAATATCCAGTATTCTCCGCCATTCAAGGCGAGCCTTTATGCATCTCAACCCACCCTGTCTACGCTGGCTCTGATGCAACACTGGCCGGGCCTCGGCTGGACGTTGGAAATGTATGCGAGGAGCAGTTTGGGGAAGGAACGCTTGTTTCCGCGACTGTGCTTGCCGGCATACTCGCCTCCAAAGGATTTTTCCACCAAAATGTGGATGGCAGAGCTTTCGCCTATGATGATGACCCTAGCACATCATCATTCAATCGTAGCTGTAACAATGGCGGCGAGGCAGCTGATGTCTGGGTGCAGCAGCCTCATCAGATCATCTACGGCAGCAGCAGCAGTTTCGATCCTCACTCCACAGAAACGGGAAGCTGCCATAATAGCTGGGCGGCAACATATCCTCGTCATAACACGCTGATGTTCAACAGCGAGTCGTCGCTGAGTCTTGCCGCATCTCAGCCTTCTCGCATATGCCAGTCATCCATTTCGATACTGGATCAGTGCTCAGAGCTAAGTCGTTCTGGCATAACTAACCAGCACGACTCGGGGTGGTGCTCGGAGCAATCTTCTCTGGCCAACACCAATGACCTGTCTCTGACTTACCCAACATCTCAGCCTTGGCCAGCCTCGAGCTATCTGAAGGCCGTCCAGCAGTTACTCACTGAGCTTTCGAAATTTGCATTGGAAAATGTCGACCTGGGAAGCTACTCAGCTGGCTCTCCTGGCAATGTGGCATCCATTTCGGGTGAATACTCGGAGAGTGATGGCGGTGAGTCCCAAGAAGCCACGCGATCCCTGCAAAAGCGACAAGTCCGAGATAAGAAAAAACAACTAACGGCATTACTGAAAATGGTATGTTATGTTCTGTAACAAAGCGCAGAAATAGCAAAATCGCAGACAATTCATTTGCTTGTGTGGTTCCGATTTCAGGTCGATGAAGGCTACAACCAGTGCTTGCGAGCAGTCCACAGCGTGGTATCGGCATTCCATCCGCTGACCGGGTCAGATCCTGAGGTTCATGCGCGCTTTGTCCTCCAGACGACCTCGTTTCTCTACAAAAGCCTCAAGGAAAGAATCAGCGCTCAGATCCTCAACATGAAGGCTGCCGATATGCGAAGTGACTCGATACAAGAACAAGAACGAGCTTTCGAGAGCTCATTCATACACAAGCAGTGGGCTCTCCAGCAGCTGCGACGCAAGGAGCATCAGCTGTGGAGGCCACAGAGAGGCCTGCCGGAACGATCCGTCTCAGTTCTACGAGCGTGGATGTTTGACAACTTCCTCCACCCGTAAGATCTCTGTTCAGCTTCTCGCTTTGAATCAAGTTGTCAAGCAACATAAGATAACCAACCATTTCCAATTACAGGTATCCGAAAGATTCAGAGAAGCATATGCTCGCTATCCATAGCGGATTGACGAGGAGTCAGGTATGAAGAAAATGAAGTTGAAAATGAACGGGCAGCTAACAGTTCACACCTTTAAGTCTCACATTGTTGTCGCTGTGATGTGATCAGGTTTCCAATTGGTTTATAAATGCAAGAGTCCGACTCTGGAAGCCAATGATCGAAGAAATGTATGCTGAGATCAACAGAAGAAAAGCTCACCGGAGGAGTCATGTGGGGGAGAATTCTGTGAGATTCAAGGCCATCAAGGGGCTCCAAGCAGAGCCATTCTGAATGCACAGGCTTAATAAAAGGTGGTGATAAGATGGGAAGATTTTAAAATAGGGCACTATCTATTGAAAGAAGAATCAGTAATCTGGGATAGTGATTAAGCCTGTATCCATCAGGATGTATAAAAGAGGTTAAACCAAATACGAGAACCGAGAAAATGACACTATCAAGCCGTGTGTTACAAAGGGTTGAACATGAAACATGTTTCAGAGATGCGGCCGCAGGCATCAATATGGCAAGACCAAAATTCCTGCCTGAAATTAAACTAAGTCATGTCTCTCTTCAAGTCGCTACACTGACCTAAACATTTCTCTTTTAAGTAGTTGCCAACTTGCCGTGACAGTGAACCTTAATGAACTTAGCTCGGAGGTAGGCATTGTGTTGTCTGTCTTCTTTGCGTTTTCTTTGTCCGTCCATAGCAGTTGCATCGTCGAGTGGACTTGTACACCAGTCATAGGCGGAGTCAGCCATTTCCTGGTCGAGATTGTGATTACCAACAACGGTTTCGTTGTTATTGGTATCTGCATCGGTGAAACTCCCAAATGCTGGATTTAAAGCGACTGCTTTCATGTGCGCTTTCAGGACAGGATCATTGACTATCTTTAGTCCGGTGTCTTCAAAAGCTAGAAACCAACCTTTAGATGTAACATGACATTAATCACTAAGCAACAGCGGTGAGAAAAGTTTGACATTTAACTGAGAAGCACCTAGACTTACGGATAAGGGCTGCTGAACTGGAGAGAACTGGTTTTTTCGAGCCAGTCTTGAAAGTTACCCAGTCAATCAGCTGGCCAGGTATGCTTGACTCAGAGAAGGCATTCTCATAATAAAGAGCTTTCGTATTATAACCGCTAGCCCTGAATTTCAGAAAATGATTATATATTTATAACTATGAGACTTCATATCCATAGGAAAAAAGACTGCTCAAGGAATTTATGGCTCAAATACCTTGAAACATGAGTAGCTTTTTCAGTAATCAACAACCATCTCAGAGCTACCTCTGTTGAATGTTCGGATAGTTGATACCCATTCACAGGTAGGACGATTGAGTACTGTGCTGTAGTTGCAACATCGCAAAGAACTTCCCTCAGGAGACTTTCCCCTGCATAACCCTATCAAAGCTAAACTCAGCCATATGTTGTTTTTGTGCAGTGCATTCTCGGAAACACAATACAAAAGACGGTTAAACATGTTATGAATAATCACTTAACACAATAGGAATCAATAATAATTTCCATTTACAGGAAATATCAATCTACAAATATTGGGTACCAAATGATATGTTAGTCATACCAACATAAACAAAGTAATGAGTCGCATAAAAAGAACGAAAATGGAGCTATGTTGTACAAAGGTAAACACACAAACCACTAGATGGGTCACTGGCAGTGTTGGCTCCGACAACATCCTGAGAAGGGTGTCTGCGATTCACGAGTAGGCAGCTTAATCAATGACATGCATTTACCAAAGAACAACCATGACTCACAGTTCTAGTAACCAGAAAACAAGAAGAAGATCTCTCAGCACATTAAAGTAACATCCAATGGCACGAGTGGAAAGCATTCTAATCATTCTATTTACAACATCAAGCAACATGAAACCTTACCAAAAAAGTTGAGATCTCGAAATCCAGCTATAACTTGAACTGCCTGTTGATGCAAATGCTTTTGCAATTCAAGTCTAGGCACCTCGGAACAACACTCCAAACTCAAACTTAACAAGAAAACTTCACACATGACACTTCCAGCCAAGAAACCGAGTTCTCTCCCAATAACGATCCTTGCCCTCACCTCATCACTAACCATAGGAAAAAACAACCTCGAATCTCCGGCATGACCGACACCCACTTCACCTTTATCGGCTAACCACAAATTTACCACATCCATCAACAGAGGACTAAATTTGAGCATTCCACCAAAATCTTCTCGGTTCTCATAGCAACACATACTCACATAGCTTACAACTCCCTCAATCAAACACTTAACGTCATCCCTCGCTTCCGAAAACCAAAACATCACATCCCCGACCAGCCGATGCAGCTCGTAAACCACCGGAGCCAGAGCAGCAACCTTCTTCAACCCACTAACACGCCCACTATACGAAACCATAAACCCAAACAGCTCTTTCACCAACGAGACCCGCTTCACCAGTTCCATATTCTCACTTCGGAAAGTCAAAGCTAAGTAGAACCACAGCGCCTCAAGCGGTGGGTCGGCCGTCGTCTGGATTAACCTGGAGAAAATTGAGCTGAAACCGACGAAATTCGACACGCCGGAGCGGCGATCGGAGTGGAGTCGTTGAATTGATTCACTCAGCAGCAACTCAAACGCCTCTCGAGGACGTCGATCGTCCTTGATTGGCGCTGGTGTTGAATTTTCCATATTTTCGTTCTCAGCAAATTTGAAACCCTAGATTTTCGTATTCCAGCCAAAGTGGGAAAATGGGATCAAAGACTAAGGCCGTGTTTGGTTATTCAAATATTTGGTGGGAAGGAAAAATTTTGGGGAAATTGAATTGAATTTATCTGATTTATTTTGTAAAGTAACTATTCTAAAAGTTTTATTATCCATACTATCCTATCATTCATTTTAATGATAAAACTCAAAAGGGACTTTGAACTACCATTACTTACCCAATTGAGATCAGAATTCCCATGATTTACAAAAAGGGTGCGATGAAAAAAAATTGGACTGATTTTCTAAAATAAAATTCATCATTACATTTTAAAACTAATAGTATTACAAGACGTAGATTTGTGTGTGAAAATTACATCGTTTAATTATCAAAAGACGTCATTTTCTTTTTATGCGCAAAACGATTTAATTATTTTGACAACCAAATGACGTAATTTTTGCACACAAATCTAAGTCTTGTAATAATATTAGTTTAGGAATGTAATGGTAAATTTTATCTTAGAAAACCAGTCCAATTTTTTTTTCATCGCATCCTTTTTGGAAATCGTGTTAGTTCTGACCGCAATTAGATAAGTGGTGGTAGTTCAGAGCCCCTTTTGAGTTTTATCCCTTCATTTTAATTTCAAATCTACCCTATTTAAAGAAAACCAAAATTGTGAACCACGGTTTTCTTAAAAAATCACAGTTTCAAACCTGTGATTTCATAAAACAACAAAACCGCGATTTCAAAGAAAACCGCGGTTCACAATTTTAGATTTTTTATATAAAACAAAAGCGTAGTTTGAAATTGCAGTTTTCTTTAAAGAAAACTGCGGTTCACAGATTTAGATTTTGTGTATTTCTAAATATTTTGTTTTATGCTGCAGTTTGAAACTGTGGTTTTCTTTATAAAAACCATGGTTCACAACTCCGGTTTTCTTCAAGTAGGGTAGATTTAAAATTAAAATGAATGGTAGGATAGTATGAATAATAAAACTTGTATAAAGGGTACTTTACAAAATAAATCAATTTATCTTGGATGAAAATTGATAGAAAAAAAATCTTTATTTTGAGCCATATTTTTTTTAATTTTCCATCTAATTTTCATTTAAACTCTTCTTCTAATTTTCTTTTTTGCTTCTTATTTTTCAAAAATTTCTCAAATTTTCTCTTCCCAAACACAGCCTAACGGACTGCATTTTCCTTTTTGAATCGTCTTTCTCACAGGAATTTAAAAAACCATTTCAAGAAAATGAGCGGCACTCTCGGACAGCCCTGCCGCCCGAACACGGCGGAAACAACAGCGTAGTCGGTGCGGGCCGGCCCGGTTACAATGCTGGGACATATTCGCGCTTCAGCCCGTCGTCTGCAAGATGATATATTGCGTAATCAAGAAGCTTTGCGTGTCAGTCTGCACGTTGTGACCGCAATCCTATATCAGCAATAGGAAGATTCGACGACGGTAAAGTTCTTTGTAACACCGGTTTGAATGATGTTCATGTTTACAAGTTTTACTGGTTTCAGAATCTTGAGCAAGAATGGGCGGTAAAACTTAAGCCACATGGTGAACAATTGGGCGATCACTAGGCCCCGTGCAAAAGATATTTGTGGTTTATTTTTATTAATTTTAAAAAAATAATGTATATATTTACTAAAAAGATGATTTGATACTAAAATTTTTGGAACTTTATTTATACTTTGATTATATATTTATATATAAATTTGAAAAGATAATTTGAAATGAGGATAAATATTAGAGAATTAAATATTAGAGAATTAAATTTACAGAAAGCTCACACTTTATTTAAATATAATTTTTATTTATTAAATGTATTACCATTGAATATACCTCGGGTATTTATAATACTTTATGAGGAGAAAATGGATTGTTGAGATGTATTCCATTCAACGTTTAATAATTATGACTCTATAATTCTCTTAATATATTCCTAGCATATTCCCCTAATTAGACTCTTCATAATTTTATAGAAAGCTCAACACCATTCTCTTATTTTAACCTAATTATACATTGATATGCAAAACTCTCACTCAATTCTTAATTTATATTTTTTTCTTTGTGGTCTCTTGATGTTAGCGCCAATATTGAATTCTAATTGTGCGTTTGGTCATGTATTCCCTCTCCAAAAAAATCTTCCTTGAACTTTTGATCGAACTTAAGAACCTTATCTCGTCTTTAAATGATTCTCAGATCTTGTGTAACTTCTTAAGTATTCTTCAATGTTTTGCATTGCGCTTGACTTCATCAAATTCATATTTTTACACTACGTGTAGGAGATGCCTTCATTTTGATGTTCAATTTTACTTATTTGAGACCATTATGGTGGCAACAATTGAGGTAGCAGATAGAGTTTATTTTTCAGCTGCTTCAGTCACATTCATGATCTTATTTGCCAATAAATTGAGCATAATCAATCAATTGTCCTAGAGAAAAGCTTACTTGAAGAAGTGTATCGCAATACAATGATTATCAAATGTTTGGTTTAGGCAAGTGGAACAAAAGAAAATAAGAGATTTTTCTAGATTTTATTTCATTTTTTATTTGGTTAGAGATAAAAAATATAGAGAATTTTATAAAATGTAACTAAATTAAAATTTCCCCCTAATTTGTCATGTATTTTCTCCTCCCTCAATTTTCTCTAAATCATAACTTAGAATTAAGTTCATTTTTTTTATTTAATTTTATTCTCCCTCACATTTTTAGTGAAAATTTGAAACCCTAACATAAATAAATTATAATTTAGTTAAACTTAATGACTTATCGTTATAAAAAAAATATTATAATAGATGAATTTTCCAATTGTTACCATGAAAATTCTCAATTGGGCTTGGGCCTTTAGTGATATCTGCATTACTTCGGAGAGACGAAGAAAAGCGGCTGCAAAGTGAAGAAG
>NQLW01000008.1:4370983-4398312 GCA_002312845.1 Kalanchoe fedtschenkoi
ACTTCTGAACTGTAAGAATGGCTGTGTGAAACCATCACATTTTCCTCTTCCATCTTTTCAACGTAGTCTCGGATGGCACATAAGTTTGATGGGAGATCTTCATAAATTACCTATCGGAAATGCCAAGTTAGATCAAGAGATTACAGTTTTGAACATTTCAATAGGGATAGCTTGTGAATATTGCCAAAAAATGGCACCAATTCATAATGAAGTGAAAAAAGCCTCAGAGTCTAAGAAAGTGTAGCGGTTTACTTTAAGTAAGCCTATCATGCAACCAGAAAGCTTATTCAAGTAGTCAATGAAACCGACGGGTGATAGCATCATTGGTGCTGCGTATATATATTGGCAGTTATCTGAGAAGACGGAATAAACTTATTGAAGAAATTGTTGAACCTCTTCCATTATCGCTTCCGAAAGAAACGAATCTTTATGCATTTTCGACTCCACGGTGTACTTCAGCAGAGTGTGCTGGTTACCCAGTTGTTCAAAAACCCATTTTCCTTGGAATGAATCGAAGTCCCCCTCGACTTGTTCAAAGCTTATTTCCTCTTCAAGTTGCTCACATAAATCTAGTACTACTCGAGCATGAAGTACCATATACAACAGACCCTTGCATCCTTCCTGCAAAATGCACACATTTCACTTTCAAACCATACCAATTTGTTTAAGAATACACACAACAAGATGTATGGAATGTTAAGAGTGAACTTCAATTTCAAAATCTACCGTATGCCAGATGTTACAGACTAAGTGCTGATGAAAGAATCGAGAGTAAAAGGAGCATGGCCATCTCTTACCTGAAGAATGCGAACTCTGTTGTTGTCGCGAAATAAAACTTTACTGATTGCAAGGTTGGGAACTATCCTGAAATGAGGAGAAAATATAAATTAACATCAAAACTAGAGGGTTATAATGCTAATAAATCTGTTCATAGAAAAAAAAAATATAAGCAAATAAAAACAAGGTCATAAGAAATGGAAGGGCAACTCAAGCCCTGTTTTCTTTACATGACCAAGTCAAAAAAAAAAAAAAATTCTTTAGCATGACTTACTCAGGAAGCCTCTCATAAGCAGTCATAACATTCCATACTTCACGAACTGGAGCTTTAACTGTAATGCTAGCCACCACACAACGATGAACACCTCCATTTTCCTTCATCCCAAAGGATGATATCAGCTCCTTAAACATAATTGTCTTTCTGAGTAACAGGAAAGCAATTTCAGTGTAACCTAGGATAAGGGGTTACCAACAGGCCATCGAATCTGCGGAGATGAACTTCGTCAACCATGCATGGCCTGTCAAGTCTACAAATCCTACCAAATATACTCCACTTGTTGTTCGGCTCAGTTGATGAAGGAGAAAGGCCAAAATTTGGGCTGGCATAACTCTCCTTAAAATCTCCAAAAGACAAAGTATCCTCTAATGTGTCATCAGTATTTATGGCAGGGGTTGGAAGGACAGCCAATGAAGTCCTAGCCATTGCGCTTTCCAAGAATGGCATCTTTAAAATATCCTCATTACTCTTTTCAGCTCTACGTGCCAGTGCTAGAAGGTTTACCGGAAGATCGGATCCAATGATTCTCTCCAAGAATATGGCAGGAAAACTGAACCTTGGTATGACGCTAACTTCATATGACAAAATTGTTGAAGCAGGCCTTAATGAAGTAAGAGCACAAAGGAAAGAGACTTAAATTTCTTTGTCGAAAAATATTTCCACAATGAGTACTCATGAAAATACAAACCACCTCTTACACAATCAAAAGATACAGGACTTCACCAATGCTATATCCAATTATTCATATATTCATTTATCTGATCTTGACATCTTTCACATTCAACACTCAAATCCGCCAAATGAAAAAGGTAATAAGCGCATCATAGCATCTTGAATTACCTCTTTCCCAATTTCACACACCATTTCCCTTCGAACTTTTTGAAGTCCCCGTCAACCATAGAAAAGTGTAGCTCACGGTCACCAGGCTTAATTTGAAAGAATAAACCAGAAAAAACAAAGACAGAGATGAGAACAGATATCTATGCACAAATTAAACTCTTAGTAAGTCTTAACCACATGTCCTCGGGTCTACATAGGCTAGATAACTAAGTCAAACACAAATATGCAGTAAAACTGTTCATCATTCCAAGGCTGCCTCTCTTATTCGTACACTTTACACCATATAATGTCTAGTTGACTACTGACCGTGCAGGATAAAAAACCGACTCTCAGCAACTGAAAAGTAGAAAAATGTCATCCTTACAAGAAAAAAACTGAATCTTGGTACCAGATTAAGACAAGATGCAATACCGAGTTGAAAATCTCCTGCAAATCCAAAACCACTCGTGCTTCAATATGCCAATACAACGCTCGCTGCAATCCCCTCTGCTCCAACCATATCCTCCCCGGATACGGACAAGGTATCCTCCCGCTACATCAATCAACATCAGACCAAAATCAGCTCCTTAACATCAATCAACCACAACAAAGCAAAACCAATCGAATCTGAAAAATTGCTCACCTGTAAATCAAATTCGGTATATAATCCGCAAGCCTCTCGTAATCCGTCACCGCATTCCACACCTTCTCCACTCCAGCATTCACCACAACCTCCGCCTTTATCCTCCGCTCCCTCCACGAAACTGTCTCCACCTCACAATGCACCTTCCTCTCCGCCGCCTCCCCGCCGCCATCCTCCTCTCCCTCCTCACCGCCCCTTCCCCTTTTCCTGCCCTTCCCCGCGAAGTAAATCTTAGGGTTTTTCCAGCCGCTCTGCTGCTCGATCGAGCACGAAATCACGCATTTCCGGCATCCTCGGGAAGCGCGAAAGGTATGCGAGCTCGATACGGCGGGCTGCGGCGTCGATCGGTGCTCGGATTGCGGCGATAGGGGCCCGAAATCGAGCTTCGGAGCTTTGGTGGTGATCATTAGGGTGGGGAGCGAGACTGTGAGAGTGTGGGATTGTGTGGTTGAGGGCTCAGCGATAGGATTTTTGTCGACCGTTATTTTGGTGGTTTGTCGGTTGATGATTGGATTAGATTTCGCTGAATTGTAATCGTACACGTGGAATTTAGGTAACGTGGACGGTTAGGATAGATTTAAAATACGCGGGTGCAGTCCCTGTAAGGGTAAAAATGGTCGATGGCAATGGTAGTTATCATTTTTCAGCAAATGTGGAACATTTTATTTTTATTAATTTTAGGAGTTTGATCTACGCGGTAGAGTCAATGTGTCACATGTATAATACTTAAATTAATAAATTTAAATTTGTCTAATCATTCTTGTTTTTGGAAAAATATTTTTATTTTCAGTAAAATAACTGTAATTTTTAATCCATATTTACATTCCTAGTTTTAATATGTCCGAAGTCAATGAGACACGAGCCCGCTTATTATGGCTTTTATAATTCCCTAAACTAATTAGTTCTAAATACCAATTACGGTAGTGTTTGATTGGTTAACACGTCGGTCGATTGGTGATCGAGGTTGGCGAACATGCTGTCCACATCGTTTTCTTGCATTCTTAATCAGTTTTAGAAAGTATTCTTAATCAATTTTTTAAAGGGGTTGTGTCATCTGAATTCCCGATTCATAAAATAGATATTCATCAACAAATCATATTAGTATTTCACCATGATACAATAGAGGAGCCACATGTAGTTTGTGTGTCATATTATCCCTCAAGTTTCATTTTCATCTAAAATTTATGTATATTTATATTAGATTTTAAAAAAATATATAAAACTGACCACTATAATATATGAGTTTTATGTTTATAGTCTAAAATTTAATATATTTTAAATACAATTATTAATTCAAGTATAATTTTCCAATCCAAAATATAAATTTATTCACTCGGTACACATAATTTTTTTGACCATAATTTAATGTCTTGGCTCCGCAATTGCC
This sequence comes from Kalanchoe fedtschenkoi, assembly GCA_002312845.1. Classification (NCBI taxonomy): domain Eukaryota; kingdom Viridiplantae; phylum Streptophyta; class Magnoliopsida; order Saxifragales; family Crassulaceae; genus Kalanchoe; species Kalanchoe fedtschenkoi. Next base: position 4,374,887 of record NQLW01000008.1, read on the forward strand.
TGTCATTGCCTTGAAAGCACATTTAGTAAGATTTAAAATGATAAAGAGTTTCTCCTTGTTATAGCTAAAAATATAACAAAAAAATCTTCAACATGCATATGTGAAATTATTTATTTACGTTACTTATATGCATTTTATTTTAATGAACATGAATAAAATGATCATTTCAAAAAAATAGAATATATAAGATACTTCATAACCCAGACATACATTCTTATTTGGAAAATGACTCATTCACTTATTTAGATTGGCCATTTTAGACTACCCATAATAATGAAAGTGAAATAATTAAATAGTTAGTATATATGTGACAGAGAAAACCCAAACTTTTTACCTTTTAATAAATAGTAATACTAAAAGGTATATAATATATATTGTATAGGATAAATGGAAAAGTATTGAATTGGTATACTTACTATCTACATTTCAAAAATCACGGCTATCACTTTTAAAATTTAAAATTCACAATCATTTTGAATCGAGGGCTGTTGCATAATAATTGAATTTATAAATTATAATATCAACTATAATTAGATATCTAACTAAAATAACATCATTTTAATATAGATTCATTTTTAATATATATTTAAATATTTAAACTCGTATGATTTTCTCATAAAAAAACAACTCAATCATTACGTTGAATTTGCTCCATAAAAAAATAAACCTATTAGAAAGTCTTTGTAATGAATTATGTAACAAAATTAAAATTGTAATTACATATTGTAATTATAAATTGCTCAATGAATTAAAATAGCAAATTTAAGACTCTCGGTAAGAGGAGGAGATAGATTTAAAAATGAAAAAGAAAAAGAAAAAGAAAATTGAATGAAAAAGTAACAAAAAATGATGTAATTTTAGCTACGTGTTTTTTAAATCATATCTATCAAAACCGGATCGGGAGTCAAACCGGTGCAAACTCCGGTTCCCGATTTACTGGTAGCACCGACAGCTCATATCTGTTCGACTGTCATTCTAATTATTACTCATAAATTTTAACATAAAATGTCACTAGCATGAATGTTGCTGAGCGGAAGTTGGGCTGCCAAGGATATCGGTCCGGTTTTAATAACTATGATTTAAATATATTTTATATATAGTTATTATAAGTTATAATTATAAATACAATTATTACACAACAGTTTCTAAATTTAGAATGACAATGAATTTTTAAATTGGAAAGTTAGGACCGTAATTTTTTTAAAAAAAAACAGTACATATCTCATTTTATACTTTTCCCTACAATCAACTACTGTAGTTCTAACTTCTAAATAAAAATCTGAAGAGTAAAGGCGTAAAATGAGTGATCATACAATGACACATTTAAAATTTGCAGACATTACTCATCATATTCATTAATGAGTCAAAACCGGTGCAAAAAATCTGAATAACAGAAAAATATAAACCCGGCAGTATTAGAAGCCGGTTCGGACATTTTTAAGGTAAAAGTAAAGTTGAGACCTAATACTAACTGTAATGTGAATGGTACATAAAAACATGGATAAATATAGAGAAATTTTCTACACATACTCTCTCAATCATTTATTTATTTTCCAAATGATGGATAAAATAATCAATTAAAAAGTAAAATAATGAAAACAAAATAAATTTACCCTCAGTTATCTACGTCTTTTATCCAATTATTCCCTAATTCATTTTGTAATTAAAATATGTCCAGGGTTGCTTTTTGCTCCATAGTCGCTAACCTGCTATTGACAGGCCCCTCTGGTGACGCAATTTGAATTCAGAGAAATTCTTGAAGGGGTGGTTCCGTATGCTTCCTAGTGCCTACAAAAAAAAACATGTGCAAGGAGCTGGTGATTGTGATACTACAGTCTGATATTCTAGCTGATCCGTGTAAAGCCAAATTCTGACCGCGGCGAGTTTCTCAACTACTTGTACTTGTTAGCCCACCACCTGATGGATAGAACGTATGCAGCGATACAGCCACCTACTGTGCCGAATGCAGTTTCCCAGAACTGAATAGGCTTGCCGTCGAATAAGGGGATTGAGATGTTCATGCCGAACAGCCCGAAGACTACAATTCCAGCATTCAGGATCATGTTTGCAATGCTGAGCATTACTCCCATTTGGAGCAGTTGGTTTTGTTTTTCGTCCAGCATAATGTTGATAAAATCCTCTGTATCGCCCACGTAGTCATTCATCTGTGAACAACAGCTACTTCAGTCGCAGGTGAAACGAACAGATACGGAAGAGGTGGATGAGGAAGGAAGATATTTACATCAGATAGTCTTTGCAGTATTCCAGCGATTTGAGCCAAGTAGGCCTCGAGAAGCATTTCCAGCTCCTGAATGTCGGGCTTGAAACCATCAAACACAGTTGATGCACAATCGGAGTCTTCAATCCTGTCGATGAAAAAGAGTTTCGGTAGAGACGGAAAAAAGCAATAGTTCAGTGAGGAACGAGAAGTTGGTCACGGGTAATTCTTAAACATAGAAGTTTATTCTATCACATAACGTTTCAGAAAGTTCACAATCACAGCAAGGGATAAAACGCATTGCTTATAAAACCGGTCATTTAGTTGAACTTGTTGAAGCTGTTACTTTCACCCATATGGTCCTAAATCTTCATTTAAAATAAAAATGTTTACGCAAAAAACTTTATGAGTTTAACAGATTAGAGAAAATCAATGGCCTTTTCACCGGGCAATTGCATTTTTTGCGTCATCTCCATTTAGCTAATAACCTAGCAAATCCCAAATTTGATATATTTAAGAGTCCAGGACAGTCTATGTGAACTAAAAATATGGTCATTTATATTGTTAAAGAGCAGTATCTTTCACTTTGTAAGTAATTTTATGTCATAAATCTGCTCCAAGAACAGAAAGGCATTTAGTTGTTCACTTGTTACAAAACAAAATTTCCAAAATTTACCTTTCGTTCTCATCTTTAATGCTGGTATTTTCTGCATCCTCGCCTGATGACATCTGATCGAATGAACGTCGAAGGAGTTTTTCTGTCAGATACATCTCCGCCATATCATTGTCATCATCCAGAAGGTGTTCGAATTCATCTCTAACCTGCAAACATCAATTCAAAAGAGCCATATGTTTTATTGATCACTAAACATATAATGAGGACACTTCACTAATGTCCTCATTTTTTGGGATGGAAAAACAGTTAGCTATGGTGCAACAAAGCCAATCATCATCAGATCCTAAAACAGAGCACAGCGAATGATTTAGAAGAAATAAAAACATGCATGCATCAACAAAAGTATCCAGATTGAATGTTTGTTAATAATTTAATGTGAGCATTCTAATTTCATTGGGCTTGTAACAGGAACAACGCCATTCACTAACAAAGAATCATAATTCACCTTTTGAACACGACCAGATATAGCAACTAGACGATTCTTAATCTGTCTAACACGGTCAAGATTAAGATTGCTGACTTTGGAACTAAGTTCATCTAGTGCAGGATACGCCTCCTGCTCAAGGGTATGAGTCTGCCAATGATACAAACAAGTCAGTCACTAATTTCACCGTAAAAAATTTTGTACACACAGAGTAGAATTTACAAAATGATAAATGAATGCAGCAGTCACTAATGAACTCGAAGATGCTCGGGTCTGCTGAGGACACAAACAATTACAGTCACCTATTTCACAGTTAAAAACTGTATCAAAAAGAGAGAAAATACAATATCAAAAATGAATAAACTAGTCACTATACGACTCTGACATGCTACATAATATTTAGAAAACAGATCACTGAATCTATGAAAACAGAACTCCTGCAGAGATCCAAACAAATACTTTTTACTTAATGGGGGCACCTTCAAAACAAATTTGCTTAATGTTTAAAAGATATTGCAATTTATGGAAGCTTGAGCCAGTAGTTCAATTGCTTGTGCACGGTTTATCTCTTGTTCAACCCCAATAAAAAGCCTCTTTCGACTACTTTATCCTCTTTAAACAATGCAATCTTCAGATAAAGATAAAAGATAGTATGCAAACCTCAGATTCCAGGCACTTGCAGGCAGATTCAATACAGGCTTCAAGTGCTCTAAACTCAAATGGCAGCACTTTCGGACCACTAGAAACTGGCTCGTTATTATTGCTTCCAGCATAAAATCCCTCACCATCTCCATTTGACTTACCCACCAATGGTGGGAACCCCTTGGCACCATATTTCACATCCTCTGCGCCAGTGCCATCCAACCCCTTCGCATACAAAAGACCAAACCTCAAAACCATAAATCATTCAAATCTAGACAACGAGATCTACTCAATCCCCCAGGAAGTAATATTAACAATCACGGTATTCCTAACCCATTTTCTCCATTATTGGAACAACACACACACCATTTTTTGGTGAAACATCAAGTGAACTAAATGCAGGTAAACCAAGCAAACCATGGAAGAACCAAAGTTCAATAACATAGTTACATAACAAGAAAACTGTCACTACAGACAGGACAAACAGGGCCGCAATCAGTTCCCAACCACCAAACTGCCATCTGGAAATAGCTAATAATATATTCAACTACCAATCCACATCAATAAATATATACACATGAAAATTGACTTTTTAGCATAAAGTCGGCTGAAACTAACAATCCGTTTCTACCACAAAAAACAAAAAAATAAAAAATAAAAATCACCTCCGGCCTGGGTGCGCCAGACGCGACGCGAAGCTGCAAATCCAGAACAAACTCAATCACCAACGGATTCGTCGATTTCGCCATAAGCACCTCTTTGGCGGTAACGATCGCCTTCACGTGCTCCAAATTGACAACGATCGCTCTCTCCCTCCCCAAAATCGTCGACGGATACGACAGCATGGGATCCAGCACTCTCAGATCCCGCGCAGGCAGCCCGGTCCGGGCCATGATCGTCTGCTTCCCGACCTCCTCCAGGCGCTGGCCCGACTCCGTCACCACCAGCCACGACCGCGTCCCCGCCGTCGCCTTCCGCCGCGTCTGCACTATCACCGCCGCCTTCCCGATGTCTTCCGGCGCCGGCCTGGGTTGAGGATGAGGTTGAGCCATTGCGTTGGGAGAAGGCTGAGCCATGGGGGCTCGGATTTTGTAAAATTCATATTTATATAAAAATATATAAAATATCAAAAACGGGAATTATGTGCGCAGGGTCCCCACGTTATTGATTACAGCGTATCTTATTCTTAACTTTTACCATCCACAATATCACTTCACCCGCTAGTTTGATTTTAAATTGAATCGATTAAAAATTTTAATATTAATTGTTATTCAAAATTTATATTATAAATTTAATGTAATTTTTTAAAATTTTATACAAAACATAAAATGTGATCTATTAATATTGATGAATATGAATTTTTGTTGTGAAGTATGATGAGAATTATTTTTTTTTTATTTTTTTGAGTAAATGTCAATATTAAGTGTGTATTATAATTATCATAAATATAAATAAATAAATAAATATTATCTAAATGATAAATAAAAAAATAAAATAAAAATCATGTTTTCTTTTAATTTAAATGACTATTTTATCCATGTAAAAAAAGTCTTCTACACTGTGAAATGGATTCCCTTTAATTATGAAAAAAAATGATAAACTTCAAATTTTATTTAGTTTTCTTGATTTGATTAGAGCCTGAGAATAGTAAGTTTCACATGTTGATAAACTTTTAAATTATTGTACCTCATTATAATCTCTTTAATACATTTGTGATTAAACAACAAATGGTGGTGTTCACCCACGACGTTTTGTGCGGCGGTTGCTATTTTGTGTCAAATTTTATTAATTAAATTTGTTATTACATATATTAATGGTCGAGATAAATAAAAATAATCAGTATTTAAAATATAGTAAATACAAGTGTAGAATTTTTCTTAGATAATAATGTGACACATAAAGCAGACAATTAATTAGACAATTTGACACAAAGTAATTTAATGTGACAAAAATAATATTTTATTTTAGAGTTTGAATTTTAATTAATATTAAGATTGTTTTCTCTATAAGATAAATAATATTTTATTACTTTTGAGTATGTATTTGTTGAAATATATTTAGAGAAAAGTGAATATATCTAGTATACAAATTCATACCCTTATTTAAACAGTGGAATTCTTATTAAGTCCCTCTATGTTAGATAACTTGACAAATAAAATAATTTAATGTGATAATAGATAATATTATATAATAGAGTTTGAAATTTTTTTAATGTGAAGATTGTTCTTTCCTATAAAAAATAGTATTTTATAAATTTGAGCATGCATTTTTATGAAATATATTTAGGGAAAACTGATATATTTGTTATTATCCGATATGCAAGTTTCATGTCCGAACCCGAACTGCAAAAATTACATCGTTTTGAAACTTCACAAATTTATGATCCTTAGTAAGTTAGTGTTTATACAATTTTTTGAGTTTTAGAATTTATGAATAAAGTATTCATAGTTTTTACGTATCAATTTTCATGAGATTTGAATTTTTGATCTGAGAATTATGAACCATCTATATTTTTCATAAAAAGCACCTCATTAGATAGTGTCATGCCTGATAAATAAGAAGAAAGGAAGGTGAGTATAACACAAAAAGACATTATTTTGATGAGTAGGTATGAATTTTATTTTATAAAATCATTTTTTGACATAAAATTAGATTTGAAGAGATTTAAATGCACACATCTTAATCACATCTTCTGCACAAATGAGACATTTTGTTTAAGAAACATGCTTTATCTTTAACATTCTATTTCTCTAAAATAATACAATTCTCAAATGAGCATGTTTTTTTCTTTTTATTTAAAGTTGCTGATACGAAGGTTCATATCAACGATTTATGAGATGAATGTTCATCAACCAACCAGTAGACTAAACAAATTTTTTATTGGAGTATGTTATGTTGTGATCCATAAGTAAAAGCAAAACATTTATCAAGTGGGCTCATTTTCTTCTTTTTTTAATATAAAAAATCACAATTAACAACTAAAAATATTTATCTCTTATGATTTTACGATATTTTACAGTATAGTTTTAAATAAATTTAAATTGATTAAAACAATGTAAAACAACGTGATCCCTTACAAAAGTTGATATAAAAAATATTACCTAACTACTTATTATTTCATCTAATCATGTTTAATAGTCATAAAAACAAGCACGATTATTTAAGAAATGTGATTATTTCTTGAATCAAACATGCAAAACTCTGTATCTAAAAACACATGCTCAAAAATTCGTATCCATTTACAAGGTTGAGTAATTGTTTTCGATTATTTCATACATGTTTCAACTAATATCTTATGGATATGTTTTAAAATACATCGTGAAGTACATAGTATCGTACCTTTCTCTCTTTTCCTATTTGTGACACTAATTTCCTCGTCAAGTTTGTATTGTCATTAACTCTGATCAATGTCTATTAATCATTCACTAGACTATCATCTTGGTGATATTTGTACAATCTGTTATCAGTAAGTAATATTCGACAAAAGATGAGAAGCGCATTATTATGAAATGAGAAACTGCATTAATGACAATTGCAGAGCATAATGTGTGATTATTTATGCTGGAGAAAAAAAAGGGGAGTTTTCGGCAAATGTTCGACTAAAGATATCTGTGTTTGTCTTTTATGTGAGAAATAAATCTTGAATTGATGTATCACATATTTTATAATTTGAATATTATTAATTAAAATGAGAAAATGAATTCAAAAACGTTCATATAATGATATAGGTGTCATTTTAGAATTGTCCATTCAAATGCAATTTAAATTCAAATTAAATTAAAATTAGTCAGCTCAAATTGGATATGTTCACAAGTTTTATGAAGTCAGTTCAGTCAAAATCATCTACTTTTCCCAAGTTGAAGAGATATGAATGAACTAGGTAAACTTCAAAATCAATATTAATCTGCCATGTATATCCATCGACATAACTTTATATCACGTAAGTCATTTTACTTACTGACGACTAATCACTGATTTTTCAACTATCAATTGAATATGAAATTACTATTACAAGAATAAATTTTGCACGAATATTATGATTAACGTTATTATGATATATGCAAGGCAAAAAATCTGATTCCCATTTCGACATGCATGTGTACTTAACAATTTCGAACATAAACGGAGAAAAATAAAAATACTGGGAAACAGCCAGAACAAGACCAAACTTGTTCAGCGTCCGAGTAGGCCAGAGGAAACCTAGGATTTGGCTTCTTCGGCTGCAGCAGCTTCAAATGTCTCCCCTTCCACCAGGTTCGGGACCTCATCATCATCATCTTCCTCTGGTATTGGTTCTTGCACAGGCATACCTGGTGCTCGCTTCTTGAACTGCTCCGCTAGTAGTCTAAGGTTGTCTAGATTGTCAGGGCCTGTTCAAATACAGCAAGCAAAGTAGACAGTTAAGATTATGGCTGGCTGCAAGTGATGACTATAGAAGACACAAGGACGGTCAGATTCTCTTACCCAGCTGGTTGATGATGCCGGGGAGGATATCTTGCAGCTCTGAAAAACAAGAAAAGAAGAGCAACTGATACCCGGCGCCTTAAATATCACTCTTGGAAATCAGAAGCACAGATAGTGAACAATGAACAGCTATCCTCATTACCAAAAACTCAACGGAATGCCCTTCTACACTTCACTTAGTCGATCGTTCAATAGTTTTAAATGTAGCGCATACTACAAAATACTCCCTTAGTCTTGATATAGTAGTAGTTTAAGATTAAATTGAGTAAATTAAGAAGATATTAATACTAGTGGTTGAACAAATTTGATGGGTATGTGGTTAATTTTTTTTTTAAAATTTCATGCAAAAAGTATAATTGACAGATTGTTACTGATGAGGAATATTTTTTTATTGATTATGATAATGAAGTGATTAATGTTTGACGTTTTAAGATAATTGTCAATATTAAATACGTATTCAAAATTGTTACGAATAAAAATGGACAGATAAATTCGGTTACAAAGGGATTACTGGCTTAATAAGTCACTAACAGGTTTAGCGGCAAAAGTTTTAGATATGTTGGAAGAAACATAACTAAGCATTAAGCTACCTCAGAAACTATGCAATTCAGTACGAGTTGAACAAAATATACCCAGACTACGTTATTCAGCTAAGTGCGACGTCCTACAATTCATCTAGATCCTATGGATGAGATGAAAAGATAAAAGAGTAACTGAAGATTGCAAGTGACTTACTCTTTGTCTGAGGAGAGCCGCTGACAACCCATGTGTTGGCAGCAATGGAAGCTTGAACTGGGGAATAAAAATGGAGATAAAAGTGTCACTTCTTGGACCAGAGACGACAGTGAAGAAATAGCTGTCACGAAAATAAATAAATAAACTAAGGCTTACCTTTGGGATTTATGAATTGGATCACAACATCATCTTTGAAAATATTGACTTCTTCTATAGCAGGTATGGAGTTCACTCCTATTCTCTTCAAGGTGCTCTGAAGCCTCTTGTCATCTGTGGTCGTGGTCTTGTGGACAGCCTTCTTCTTTCTGCAATGAGAGCACTGACAAAATTAGTCTGAAATGCACGTGCGAGACAGAAAAGATACGTGCCAAAGTAAAACAGTGGACATTAGTTAGCATGCCGATCATACGACACTTCATGTTCAGATAATTGAAGTCACTCACAAATGAACAGGAACCAAAATGCAATATTTTTCCAGTTAATAGGCTAAATAAACACCCAAAAGTTGCTAACAAAAGGTCACACCACAAATACGTCAGGATTCAGTACCTTCGCACACTGCCCTTTCCACCAGTGCGAACAGCACCAGCCATCTTCATCAGCTTCTCCCTATCCATCTGCATAACAGATGAAATGAGAAATTCAGAACAACCGCAGAAATTAAAGCTGCAATCACAACATTTCCACAAATTATCACACACAATGACACAACCAAGACAACATGTAAACAGCTAGCTTGAACTGTCCCGAGCTTAGCTTACTTGTCTGCCCAGATGGTTTATTTTGCTGGAACAAAAGTTCCAGTTGTTAGTCTAGTGTTTCTTGAGGGTTGTTTCATGTACAGATTCATACATATTTTGGAATGAAAATTAAATTTTCCACATAAAAAAGGCGAAATTTTTTATATGAAAAATCCTCGGGTCTCCTGCTGTATCTTTTGTTCATGCTCATTGAGTAGTAACAAATCATTAACGGCACAAAGACCAACATCATAAGAAAATCCAGCCTTAAAGTTTCATCGCTAAGGTGTCGTTTGGTAAAATTAGGTGCTAAATGCTAGATGAGAATCTGAATGGTCTAACCCATGGTCAAGCCATCTCTAATTTCTGAATGGTTCGCTTCCATTTGGTAGTTTTTTTTAAAGATCTTGATATACTATTTTTTACCATTTTCATATTAAAAAAATATATATAAAATATGATTAGAATATAAACTTATTTGTAAATATAGATGACAAAATAGAAAGATTTAATTCAGAACTATCATTAAATGAGATTTAATTCAGAACTAAATGATTCATATAACAAATTGAATAACACTATCATTCAGAGCAAATTTTTTTTTCTGTAAACACTTAATATAATAAGAAAACACCTTTTTAATAGAGCCAATAAGAGCAATAAAACGACACACAAACCCACTCAATCAAATCCACTCAGTTGAAAGTGGCTTAAGTAAGCTCTTATGGCCTCAAGAATGACTTAAATCCTAGAAAATTTCAATGTCAAAAAGCCAAAAATGAACACAAATCACAGTGACAGTGAGAGAAAAAGCCCTAAACATCATTTTCCACCAAACAACAAATCTCTGTCTCAACAACCTCGTCCTCACTCTTGAGCAGGAACAACAGATCTTTGGCCTACCAAAGGATTCAATTAAAAACCCTAACCAACAGAATCAAATCAGCTAAAACACCCAACCGCGCCTAAAACCTCCAAAGCCACAAATCCGCAAAATCAAACCCGCGCATCAAACTGAAGCTCAGAAATGCAAGAAAAGAAACCACCAACCTCTGAACCTGCGCTGTTTCGGTCGGACAAGGCTGGCTAAACAGCGCTGCGGACGACGGCGAGCTGAGAAGATAGAAAGAGGAAGAGAGTGACGACGACGCTATAAAGCGGTATGTGGATAGGACGGGTCCGGGTCGACCGAATCGGGTTATACGGGTGGTGGGCTAAATATGGACCAGGCCCAAACCAAAACCCAGGCCCGTTATATAAAAGCTCAAGCGCGCTGCTCGAACGCGCCCGTTTCTATTTCGCGCTTCGACTGGTCTTCACTCTTCAACTCTCAAACTGACCGGCGAAGACGCGCCAAATTCGCAGCCTTCATCGACCAGCAGCGGCTCGTTTCTGTCGATTCGGTAAGTTGTTTGATTGTTTGTTGTTTCAGTTTTGACAGTTGTGGTTTCAATTTTGAGTTTCTAGGTATCTGATTCTGTGTTGATTTTTTAGCGTCGGATGTTGGGATGAAAGAGTCGGAGTTGTCCATTTTAGGTTAAGAACGAGTCCTCAAATCATACATTGTGGATTTTTGCAGCGTAGGAAGGCTTTCAGCTGGTTGCTGAGTGCTGAGTTATAATTATTTATTTATCTTTTGTTTTTAGCGGATTAAGAGCTTGGAAAGATTGAGGTGATTCATGATGATGAATATGGAGAGTCAAGGGGAAAAATATGCAGCACAGAGGATGAGAAAGGTTGCGTTGAGGCGAGCAGTTGATTATACTTGTCCAGTTGTGTGGTATATGCAGGTAAAGCAGATGTGTATTTGTAGAAAAAAACAAAAGGAGATATCAAATGGAGAATATGACCATCATCTGTACAAAAGAGGATATAGTTTACCAAACTAGATGCAGGCTTGATGTTTATAAATTTTTATGACAATTATGTGATTTTCCAGGTCCGCATGTGGCAGCGTGATTCAAGGGACAGAGCAGTTTTGCAGCCTACCCGAGCAGCAGCTATTGATGTCAGTCGAACTGTTACAGTTTATTATTTTTTCTAACGTTGTAATGATATTGTTTCTGTCTTCTGGAAGTTTTACAGAAAGCTCTGTTATTTTGGATGTCGTTCCTAAATATTTTTGTTGAAATCATTTTAGATGCTTCCACCGGCTGCATACTCTGCTAATCCATCGACAAGTTTGTCTGCAAAGTTTGTGCATACATCTCTGAACAAGAATCGGTGTTCAATTAATCGCGTTGTGGTGAGTGATTGCATTTTCCTGTGTTGAGACTTTGTTTTTCCAGTCCATGATTTGAGTTGGAGTCTTTGCTGGATTTCGTATAAGTGATCATCTCATATTACTTCTGTACTCTATGTAACCTGTCGATAATGATTATTTTTTATTAATCAACTGGCCATTGTGCAAAGCTTAGTTGACTAATTGTATAGAAACTCCATTATAATGTTGAACTTTCAATGTCAACAAGTGTTGGAAAGGCAAGAAACTGTCTTGTGTTTGAACCGCTAGAATATAGGTTGTAGCGTGTATATAGTGTAAAAGCTCATATATTGAGGGCGGTCTTGTGGCATTTATGTTTTATAGCAGGTTTTTTGACAACTTTTATGTTCTTTTATGAAGTGGACTCCCTCTGGGAGATGGCTTGTAACTGGCTCGCAAAGTGGTGAATTTACTCGTTGGGATGGACAATCATTCATTTTTGAAAATGTTCTTCAGGTACTCATTCAAATTAGTCAATATCTTTTTGCGTATTTACTGTTTGTGTAAGCTTATTAAATATGATATATGTTGTCTAGGCACATGAGGCAGCCATCAGGTCAATGGTGTGGAGTCACAATGATAATTGGATGGTCACTGGCGATGATGGTGGCGCAATAAAGTAAATATATCTCCTGATGCATTTCTTCCTTTAATTCAGTCATTATAGTAGCGTCTGACATTGTTAAGTTTCGCTTACTAGGTATTGGCAGACAAATATGAACAATATAAAAGCTAAAACATCTGCTCACAAAGAATCAGTCCGAGACTTAAGGTTCAATTTCTAACATAAATGTTTTTCCATGAACATGTCCGTGGTGCCTCTAGCTAACATCTTACACAGCTTCTGTCAAACAGATCTCAAATTCTGCTCTTGCTCGGACGACACAACTGTTAAAGTTTGGGATTTTGCTCGCTGTCAAGACGAGCGTTCTTTAACAGGTAATGTTTTGTGTTTTCCTAATTGTGCTGCAGGAGGTCCTTAGTGTATAAGAACCTCTTGTACTTTCATGTAGTTAAATGTCTGCCAAAATGTATCAGACTAAAAGTAAGGAGTCCAGTGTCATTGTTATTTGAGGGTGAGTATGATGCCGATTTCATATATGACGTTTAAATAACTATTGTTACTGTGTGGACAATGGCAGTCCGCTACGAAGGTTTAAAGTGTAGTCAACAACCTTAGCCACTAGACCAACACCTTGTTGGTTTTTCGTTCCGGTTTCTGTACATGTTTGCGCATTTTCTAAATGTTTAAAGATAAAGCCTACATGAACATAAAGACTATCTCAGACTTAAACATCACTCTGAACCCAGACAGGTCATGGTACGAATGTCAAGAGTGCCCAGTGGCATCCTACTAAATCCTTGCTAGCAACAGGTATGCAGTAATTTCTTCTGTGACTTATAACATATTTCCATGTCATTTTTTGGAACCATGACCTTATTCATCTCCTTTGTTTTTTAGGCGGGAAAGATTACCTTGTCAAACTCTGGGATGCTAAATCAGGGAAGGAGCTCAGCTCACTGTGAGTCCATTTTGTAGAAAAAATCACAAATCATCTTTGATCAGTGATACTTTAAGATTCAAATAAAAGCTATTTCCGTTGCGAAGTTTCTTCCGCTTCACACCCGTTTTTCATAATCCCAGATATTTAAGTAAATAATAAATAAAATTCTTATGTGAACAATAAAATTTTTTCAAAATCTGCAATACTTGAGCGGTTACTGCGTATCACCTTAGAATGAACACTGTTTTAGAGAGTTTTATTCACATACAGAACAGCATGTGTTATTACTTCGTGGAGAACACCAAATTATTAACTCTGCATACTGAGATTCGTTTTTCTCTTCCAGTCGTCAGCACAAAAATACTGTACTTAGTGTTAAATGGAATCAAAATGGTAACTGGCTGCTGACAGCTTCAGGGGATCAAATCATCAAGGTGAGTAGACTCTTTCTTCGTGAGAGGTCATGAGTTGGGAATGTTAATGTGCGACATGCCTAAGTTTTTCACATTCTTTCTGTATTTAGCCTTTATTTTCATAATTTCTCTTTTATAATAACAATTCCATAATGTTCAAATGAGTGATTCACTTTCGATCCTCAGCTTTTTGACATAAGGGCTATGAAGGAGCTTGAATCTTTCCGAGGGCATCGACAAGAAGTAACTGGTTAGTCGGAGTTCTTCCCTTCAATGACTGCATTTCTCTGCATACTGAGCTGGGTGATATTTTTGTATCTTAATCTAGATTTTAACTTGGCATGACTACCAGGTTTCGGATGATTTTTTTAATATTTCTGATCTAAACACTATTCTCTCAGTAGAAGGGGGCATAACGTAAAATATTTACTTAAGAGTATGAAGAGTAATTAAGTGCATTCTTTAGCACTGTTTTTGAAGCACCATCAATTGAAACAGGCGAACCTATTTCGTTGAAGTATATTTCATCATAAAGTTTGTTTTCAGTTCACTAATTAATCTTTGAATGCATGCTTCTTAAATGCATCTGTGGTTTCTGGATTCTTCCATCTTTCAACTCGAAGTGGCAGTTGAATCTTATTGTACAGTAAAAGAAATATCATTTTCAGAATTATAGATCTGCTCACTGGATGACTTTCAAGTCCATAATTTCTAAATGAACCATGCATCTTTTGTTTGTTTGATGTCTGATGCCATGGCAGCTATTGCAAAGCGTGATTGTGTCCTTACTTTCTTTCTGTTGGGCTATTTTCTATAATTAGGCTTGTAGTATTTTATTTTGCATAATATTTTCGGATTGCTCTATTTTTGTTTCATTATAAATCTGTGATATTTTCATAACGTCAGCCTATATGCAATTTACTTTGCTTACATTCTATTTTGTCATTTGAACTTCCTAGCTTTAGCATGGCACCCATTCCATGAAGAGTACTTTGTTAGCGGAAGCCTTGATGGGTCAATCTTCCATTGGCTCGCGGGGTATACTGTAACTTATTTGTTTAAATAATCTTTATGATATAGCAGATTTTCATTACTATTATCTGTGTCTTAAAAGAATAACCATAGACAATTATAGTGACAAATTATATTCGGATCAACAGACACAAAACTCCTCAGTTGAGAATCGCTGGTGCGCATGATAGCTGCGTGTGGGACCTTGCATGGCATCCCGTTGGACATATGCTTTGTAGGTGAGGTCAATCTTTTCTCTTTAATAATGAAAAAAATCAGATGGCGCCTTGTCCCATTTCAAGTCTTCCTTAAACCCTTTAGGAACACCTGAGCCCCTACCCTATCATGAACATAGAATTGTCATTAATTGCAATTTCTGGTACATATTTACCGAGTGACTTGCTAGAATGTGATTGAGAACCAACCTAAAACTCGTGAGCAATATTCACTGGGTTTTTTCATTTATGACCTGAATATACAGTCGACGACTGAGGTCCATTAAGCAAACCACATCTATAATATATAATAAGCAGTATAGTTCATCTGTGCTATCTAAGAATTTAAAGAGAAGCACCAGGGCAGTTAGTGCCTTTAACTTTAAACAGTTGTATAATTAGCCACGGTCAAATGCTCCTTTGGCCGCGTCTCTTCATGGTTCTGTTCTTTCAGCTGGCAGCTCATTATTTATTCAAAAGTATGAACTATGAAGTATGAAGCCACCGCCAATATTCATCCCGTTCCATGTTTTAATATGATTGATCCTGTAAATTGTTTGTGACATATGTTTTGGATATCAGCTCGCTCTGACTGCGAGATACTAATCCATACTCTTTTCTGCAGTGGAAGTAACGACCAAACCACAAAATTCTGGTGCAGAAATAGGCCTGGAGATAATGCCCGTGATGAACTTGGCGTGAATCCTGCTCAAGGTTGTCAATTTTCAGAATATTGGGCTTTTTTATCTGTACTTAAATGTTTTGTGATGAGTAAGTGACAGTAGTTGTTGTTCATACTAGACATCATTCTGGCGTCTCTGTTGTTGGATTCTCAGTAGCTGTGTTCCTTGGATGATCTGGTCACAAATTAATATTTGAATTTTGACACTTTAATTTAGTTTACATAGCATGTTAAACAAATTATTATGTCTCTTATGGTTTGTTGTATGTTCTAGGCATGGGTACGAATTTCCATATCCTGCAGGCTCCCACAAATATTGGACAGATACGTCCTGGATTGGCTCGAAATGATGGAACCATACTTGGCACTGGAGTTGCCATGCCGTTATCACATGATGCACTGGGACAGGCAGACCAAAGGCAGGGTCTGTTTCCTCAAATGCCCTTAGGCGCACCTCCACTCCTACCAAGTCCACATCCATATCTTCTTTCTTCAGATCAGCAGCAACCGTATCAACAGATTCCTCAGCAATATCAAGGGAATCTTCAGCAGATGCCCCATCCAAACATGCAACAACTACAGCCCCCTCCCCATCAGCTGATGCAATTACATCCTCAGTTTCCTCGTCCTCCTCAACATCCTCTATTGGGACAGATGCCTGGACAGATGGTAATCTTGCTATACTCATTGATCTACTTGTCCTCTATCGGGATATTCCCCAATTCATTATTTCACGACCTTAGACATTTCATCCTCTCAAGTGTAAAATGTGACTAAATTTTTAAGCAACACTGTTGAGCTGGCGCTTGTGCTTTAAAAATGAAGGAATTTTGTCGGAACTTTGTTTACCAAAATCCTTGTTGCAGGGAATGCAAGGCGCGATGGGTCAAATGCCACACCAGCATCATTATATGGGAATGAATCAGTTGCATCTGAGTCGCGGGCCTCCACAAATGGCGAATTTCCCCTACAGTTTCCCAAATGTTCCAATTCCAACTGATGCTAGTGGAAATCCAATGTATCCTCATGGGGGCTTTGCTTGGCCGCAAACTGGCCAAATGCCCGGAGTGGATCCCTACCAGGTATGGTACTATAATTTAGTTTGTATTCAACAAAAATATCTCATAATATTGAATAGCCAGCTTCCTGCTAATCAAAGCAAAACGGTTTTTCAAGATTTTTTGTTGACTCCAAAATGGTCTCGGTTTTTCATCTGTTCCTGTCATTGTAACCTGTGATCTGTTTTCTGTTTTGGCAGTTTGGCAACCCGAATACAATATATACGCCCAACAACGCTCTTCAGCCTAATATGCCTCGGCCGCCACAGCCGCCAGACCCACCACCTCGCGGCCAAACACCCTAGTGAATCAAACGGTACAGTCACTTTGTTGAACTTGAACATGAACGATTGCTGTCATATCCGTGCATGTGCAGTCAGACTTGATTTTTGTACAATCAAACACAGCCTTAGATTACTTTCCACTCTGAAAAGTATCACATCCGTTGGAAATAGTGATAATGTTGAACATCATAGATATATAGCATTATCTTCGTCTGTAAAGATCAAACTAGCTTGTGCGTAGCAATTTCGGTACTGGCGGCAACAAAATCAAATCAATAAGAAAATGATTCGGAAACTCCACCACCACCATTTCGGCACCGCACCTGTTTCTCCCAAATCCACAACCCAATCAATAAACCCTAGAATCGCGTCGTCTCCGATCAGCTCGAGCCGTTCCACAATCGCCGCGCCGGAGGTCGATTCGAGTCCTCAGTGAGTCACTGTACGTTTCGCCCATTTCTTTTGTTGATTTTTATGCATAACTTGTCCAATTTGATCGACTCGGATGGATGCGCGAATTAGGTATGATTATTGTTGATGTGCGATTTGTTGGTGCCTGATATTCGGAACTGAGCGACTGCGATGGCGGAGGAGGAGGCTGGTATGTTCACCGTGCGTCAAACCCTAGGCACGGTGCTGTGCTGCAAATGCGGGATTTCGATGGAGCCGAACGCTGCGAACATGTGTGTGAAATGTCTGGGCTCCGAGGTTGACATAACCGAGGATTTGCAGAAGAATGTGCTGATCATGTACTGCCCCGAGTGCGGGAGTTATCTCCAGCCTCCTAAAACACGGATCAAGGCGCAGCTGGAGTCTCCGGAGCTGCTTGCTTTCTGCGTCAAGAGGCTGAAGAATTTGCACAAGGTTAAGTTGATTGACGCGAGGTTTATTTTGACCGAGCCGCACTCCGAGAGGATCATGGTGGAGCTTGTGATTCAGAGGAATGTGATGAATGGGCTGATTCTGCAGCAGAGGTATCAGGTGGATTATGTCGTGCAGGACCAGATGTGTGATACATGTTCGAGGGCGCAGGTGAATCCGGATCAGTTGGTTGCCTCTGTGCAGGTGAGGCAGCATGTGCCGCATAGGCGGACTTTCTTTTACTTGGAGCAGCTTATTCTGAAGCATGATGCGGCTGTGAAGTCTATCAGGATCAAGCAAATGGATAAGGGTATCGATTTCTTCTTTGCTAATCGAAGTCATGCTGTGAAGTTTGTTGAGTTTTTGGGAAAAGTCACTCCGATCAAGAGCAGGCATGATAAGCAGCTGGTTTCTCACGATAGAAAGAACAACACATATAACTACAAGTACACATTCTCTGTGGAAATCAGTCCCGTCTGCCGCGAGGATTTAATATGTCTACCTCCGAAAGTCAAGAATACTTTGGGAAATATTGGCCCGCTCGTCATTTGTACCAAAGTCAGCAACAGTATCGCCTTGTTGGACCCTCAGACTTTGAGGACCTGTTTCCTGGATGCTGATCAGTATTGGAGGTATTCTTTCAAGTCCCTTCTGTCTAGCCGACAGCTTACGGAATACATTGTGCTAGATATCACTCCCTCGGAAGTTAATGTCCCTGGCACAAATTACGTACTGGCCCACGCTGAAGTAGCCCGAGTATCGGATTTCGGAAGCAACGATACAAATTTCCTGATCAGAACTCATTTGGGCCATCTTCTGAAACCTGGGGACTATGCTCTAGGTTACGACCTCTATGGAGCAAACAGTAACGACATTGAAATGGACAAGTACAAGGGCCTGGAAATTCCTTATGCTGTACTGATAAAGAAAAGCTATGAAGAGAAGCGGCAGAAGAAGAGAGCAAAGCCTCGGTCGTGGAAGCTCAAAACGTTAAACATGGAAGTAGATGATCCAAAAGGCAGAGTTGATGAAGAAAAGATTAGCTCGGAGTATGAACAGTTCCTACAGGACTTGGAAGAGAATCCTGACCTGAGATTCAATATTTCCCTATATCGTGACACTGAGAACCAGCCATCGGAGATGACATCTGTTACCGATGGTGAGCATCTACCCGCTGTGCCTTTACACGAGCTGCTTGCTGATCTTGAGATAAGCGATGATGAGGAGTATAAAGAAACAGAAGAAGCTAGCACGAAGGAATGACTACACTTCCCAGATGCTTCATAATCATCTTAGTGATACTCATTCTATGAAAATAATTATGTTTTATTATAAATTGTAGGGAAAAATATTATAGGAGGAAGTGATGCTACCACAATTCTCTCATTTACAGTTTGAAGTTTGAACTATCTGAATTATCGAAATTATTGAAAATGGTGCAATAAAAAAATTTGGATATTTAATGTGATGTTTAAGATCAATTGGTATGATTCATTAAATATAGTTGATTTTATTAAATTTATTGATTAATATGTTTTGTGAGGACGAAATTATACCATTTAAATTTTTTGACCAAAAGACGTATTTTTTGTGCATAAGTTTTGCTAGTTAAGAAGTGTAATTGTAAATTTTGTTTTAAATAATCAGACTAATTTTTTTTAGTACATTTTTTTGACAATTAGAATAATTTGGAGCGTAAAAAAAATGGTGATAGTTAGAAACTTTTAGATTTTTTCCTAAATTTTATTGATGTTATTAAATAGATGACGCAAATAATAAATTTAAAGGCTAATGTATACTGTATCAAGTATTCATCCTAATGATTTTTTCATATAAAGTAATTTACAACTCGTTAAATAATAAATAACAAAAGTAGAAAAATATAAATACAAGGCGGACTAACAGCCAAACGCAGAGTGAAGACTTTTGAGCTCAGCTCTGAGCTCAGAAAATCGCCTCCGGTTGATTGGTCCGAGAATCAGTCGATTACCCAATCATCTTCGCCGTCCGCAGATCCCGAATCATCCGGTACGTTTCACCTCTCTCTCTCTCTCATCATCTACCTCCCTTGCTTTCATTGCCGTTTCGTCTCTCCGCTAGCCCTAACTTGCATCTGTTACTTCGTAGTGTTCTTCGATCGCTTCGATGCTGATCTGCTTTTCTATCTGATGCTGTTTTAGAAAATTCGATTTAGTTAGGGAAATTCAGTAGTCAGATGAGTCGAACTAGGTAGCGAGTTCCATACCTGGAACCTGCTGCAGTTGAGATTGAATGCATGCTAAACGCGGGTTTGACTGTTCTAGAGTTGAATTTAGGGTTTGTTCATGGTAGTTCGGTTGAAAGTAATTCAAATTTATTTTTTTCAGCTCAATTTCAGTTGGAAAGAATAGACATTTACTTGTTTAAATGTTGTTGGCTGCTGTCTTCAAGCTCAGATTTGTTTGCACTATTTGGAAAGGACGGCCGTGTTGTTTCCAGGATTAAGAGCAGTGTAGGGGAGTGTGGGGTCGGTGTGAGTGATGAAGATTGGTTGTGCTCTTGTCTTGGGCTTTATTTTAGTGTTAGTTTCGGTTGTATGTGTTTCGGCTGACGATGTGCAAGGGGAAACTAAGGCAAACCCTGTTGTAGATGCCAAGACTCATGCATCTGCTGAGGTTAAGAATGCTGAGAAAGAGAAGCCGGGCGAGGTGGAGAAGAAATCAAGTCCTGCGGTGAAGGATGGAGACCGAGTGGATGGAGATAAAAAAGGGGCGCAGAATGGTTCTGATGCGAGTGATCAGGGTTTAAAGAAAGAAACGCGTGATGCTGATGGAGGGAGCTCTGGGAAAACACATGGAAAAGATACTGAGCAGAAGGAGAAGAAGAGGGTAGTGCCAGATCCTAAAGAAGGAACGAAAATTGATGAAGGGAGTTCAGGAGGCTCGACGACAGACTTAAAGAAGGAGAAACCCCTAGGTGAAGAATGCGACATATCTAATAGATGCACAGATAAGGAAAATAAATTAGTTGCATGCTTGAGAGTGCCAGGGAATGACGCACCGGGTCTTTCACTTTTAATTCAAAACAAAGGCAAAGGAACTATGGTTGTCAAGATATCAGTTCCAAAGTTTGTGGAGGTGGAGAAAACAAGTGTTGAAGTCAAGGAGAAGGAAAACCAAAAGGTCAAGGTATCTTTTAAAAAGAGTGGAAAAGGTGGTGATATTTTATTGAACACTGGAACCGGCCACTGCAGTCTGGACCTCAAGAGTCTGATTGCAAATAATAATGGTGGAAAGGAGGTTGTTTCTTTGTCCAAGGCCAAGTACTTGGTCTTTTTTACTGAAACTAAATCTCTTTCGTTCATGTTTCTTGCTTTGATAGTAATTATAGCATCAGTCGGTGTATGGATAAGCATCCGACGAAGGCGTCGTGTGGCAACCGTATCTAGTTATCAGAAGCTAGACATGGAGCTGCCCATTTCAAATGCGGGACAAGAGATTGTTAACGCTTCAGGCGTAAATGATGGATGGGATAATGGTTGGGACGACAACTGGGATGATGAGGAGGCCCCAATGAGTCCGATGCCCGTAACTCCAAGTCCCTCGTCCAAGGGCCTTGCATCACGAAAACTCAACAAGGATTGATAAAGAGGCTTGCATTTCTGTTCTACCCTTTTCTTGGGTTGATTATGTTTAATAACAGTGCCACAGAGATTTGGGATTACGACAGGTGAGGAACTTTTCAATCAAGTTACATGTTTCCATGAATCTTAGTCTTGATTCAAGCAACAAAAAAAGATTTAGCTGTTTGATAATTGCGGGATGTTATGGCAGTCTGACCTCAAGTAGACTTTAATCAGAAGATGGGTAAACGACATATGAGGCTGCAGAGGATAATTTATTCGCGCTACGTAAGTAGTAATTTACTGCAGGGTTGCTCTTATTATTTTCACTTGTTCCTCAAACACCCGATGATGTTACAATTTGTATATGCTTTTTGCTGTTTTTTAGATGAAGTGATGTTTCTTTATCGTTTCATGTCTGAATTGATGTGAAGCTATTAAATCTATTTTACCTGTGTTATTCTCTCCATGTCTGAGAATCTGGCAAATCCAGGTTACGTTAAAAATTGACAAAGTGAAGTAAGAAGGACCAACAAGGGCTTACTGCTGGAAACTAGAAGTATAAACTGCTCATTCTCGGGAAGTTTGAAGATCAAAAGAATCACGTGAAACTAGTCCACCCGCTCGCAAAGCCTACAGAAGTCACCCAGAGCTAGAGGAAGAATGGAATAGAATGGAAGAAGAGAGGGAGAGAAATGACTTGATGAGCACTATCAAGGCAACTACACCCGGAGCCATGGTTGTGGGCGACTTTATCATCAAAAATTTTACTCTGGCAATCCCTGGTCAGTATTCGAACCCAGCGAATCCATCAGGATCATGATGAACTTCATCCTAATGGTCCCAGGCCTCGTTGACCCTGGTAGCACATCATTGAACAGAGGACCACCGCAACCTCCAGTAAACTGGTACAGGCAACCCTGGTGCTGCTGCTGCATCATGACGTGATGAAAGCCTCTCAACTGGTCGCACACGCGCTCTGGCCAGGCTGAATAATAGGCTTTCACTCATCGGATAAGCAAGAAGGCAAAGGCGTCGAAACACAAGAATGAACGACCACATGCGCAACGTATCCAAAGCCTATGCATTCCTACACCATTTTTCTCCAGCAGATCATCAGACCTTTTTTACATCTCTCCAACCTATAAATCATACCTATATCCGTCATCCTTTATGGCTCTAGTAGTTTCGTTCGATTCTTAACAATAACCAAGTTTGATGCAAGAAGCTGCATGGAAGAGCTGCTGAAGCACACACTCGCGTCACGTCCTTCAGCATCCCAGCCGCGGAGTTCGCAGGTGGTGATGGTGAATGTGTGCCTGCTTATCCATTTTAAAAGCAGCTGGCGAGCGCCTTATCTGAATCAGTGACTACAGGAGCGTTGTATAGTATTAAGGACAATCTTTTAATCCATGCTCACGATGTGGTGAAGCAGAAGAAGGTTGTGTGGTGCTAGCTGATATGCGATAGTGGTTCAACATTGATCAATTTAGGGCGTAAGCAAAGATCTAACAGTTTTATTAAACGTGGGCAGAGCCACAAATTCTACAGTTTTGAATTGTGATCGTGTTTAGGGTTTTTACAGCTTAGTAGCCTCTGATTTTTTTTTTTTTTTTTACGTTGAACTTTATTTC
>NQLW01000008.1:4405489-4421326 GCA_002312845.1 Kalanchoe fedtschenkoi
ATCATGATCTCCAGCACTCATTTCCGTAGTCAGGGACTTCATTTAAACATGAATGCCAATTTCTCTGTCGACTAAACCTCATCTACAGACTACACCCAATCACAGCAAATTGCACAAATACAATAACTGGCATTTACAAAACAAAAACAAATGAACACGCACTACGAAACAAACCCTAACAGAAAAGGTGAGTCGCCGCGTTCCGTCAGACAACCGATCGCTTACCGCTTTCCCGATCCTTCCGACCACCAACGCAAACGCAGTCTCCGGAAAATCCACCACCTCCGTATGAACAAAAACTCAGAAAAATCAAACACCTCCCGCTGAAACAAAAATGACAAGAGAGGAGTACGATCGATGAAGTGGAGGCGTTACCGGCGACGGATGCGGAAATATGGGCAGCGCCGGGGAGGCGATCGCTGGAGAGGAGAGGACTGGACTGGCGAGAAGACTGTGAGGTGAGTCAGGAAGAAGAAATGAGTGAGCGATGCCGGACTCGAAATGCTTCTCATTCAATTTAATTTAATTTCTTTTTAGAAATCCAAACTTTAATGCTAACTGCTAAGACATTTTTTTTTTGGGATAAAATTCAAAACAGTCACAAACTATAATTCTAATTGCGTTCATAACTATCACGATTTTTAAAAAGATTGCGATCAAAAAAAAATTAAACTGATTTTCTAAAATAAAATTTATCATTATATTCTTAAAGTAATATTATTATAAGACTTAGATTTGTGTGCGAAAAGTACGTCGTTTGGTTATCAAAATAAATTATATCGTTTTGCGCATATATAGTTGTTGAATTAAGGTTATATAGCTGATTGAGTGCGATAATGATATTAAGTGGACGTTTCTTAAATCGTATTATTTATACGTGTGTTATTAATATTTGTAATAATATTTATTTATACGGATTTTCAAAAAGCTAAATTTTCTTTTCTACATTATTTATACGTATTTCTATTCTGAACCAAACATATAACCATGGTATTAGTAATATCATCTGATTTCTAATACATCCTATCAAACGGAAGCTTACATGTTTAATTTACTACTTATCAGACTACTGGTGAACCGGGACCATAATCGGTTCAATTACCGATCTTAATCGGACTAGACTAATCAATTTATTGGAAATGACTGAAATCGGTTGGTTTTATTATAAATTAGTTCGTTATATTTATTAGGTGATTATTCAAAGGATAAACTCAAGCACATTTGCATGGTTTGTGAAGATTTCTCTACACTAGCTAATAAAGTTATTGTAGTTTGTAAAATGATAATCGATAATCAAATATTACAATAATGCATTTGATTGGACCGATGATCGAACCGATCTAACCGATCGGTTTTAACCGACGAACCAAAAAACCAGATACCATCCGGTTTGACCACATATGCAAATATTTCCATTCCCAACAAATGAGTCACCAAACTTTCAAAATTATTACAAAGACTGCCCCAAATGTTTGTAAACATGCATTACCTTGCCCCTTTCAAATCCAAACTCTGCAGCAATTCGATCTGGGAGTTGTGCGTGGGGTCGAGTATGGCGTCGAGATCAACGAGTGGCGGGAGAAGTTCGAGCAGCCGGGAAGGTACGGCGAAGGCAATGGTGACCGACCAGATCACACAGGCGATTCTCTCCACTTCAAATGTCATTCACCTCATGCAGCAATCGTCTCCTGCTCAGGTTAAATGTCCGACCAGTTGCTCCACTAAATTTGCTCCGGTTGAGAATCGACGTCAGGCTGTGATGAATTGTTGTGAGAGGAGATTTGGTTTTTCGTTTAACTCTAGTTTTGAGCTGCGTTGTTTGATTGATGAAATCATAGTTTAGGTTTGAATTTGGTGATTTCGATTTGTGATTAATTTTGTTTGAAATCAGGGTTTTTTTGTTTGAATAGGCTCTTTGTGCAGAAGGCTTGATATTGAGTTGGATTTTCTGCTCTTTTTTGATATATATTTTTTGTACTGGATTGGTTATGCTCCTGTTATGAATTGTAATGATCCTTTGCCTGGTTTGGTGACTTGTTGTCGTGAATGTCAGAAATATGATGAAGCTACTTTGAGGATTATTTGATTGGATGCGGTATAGTCGTCGGTGCAAGCGCAAAAACAATTGGAATTGATTTGTGGTATGTGTTTTGCAGGCTCAGCTGTCGAAGCTACCTAGAAATCTTTTGGCAAAAGCATCCGTGATTAAGAATACTGGTCAAGTATGCTGATTATATGAAGCTGCTTTTGTAGGTTACAGTGGCTGAGTTGGTATTCATTGAAACTGTGACTTTATTGTTTTTGAGACAGGTGCTAGATCAGATGCCTCGAGTGATCTCATCTTTGGATTCATATATGGAAAATGGCTTGCAGAGGTGTAGTTTTGTTCTATTTTAGTAAATCAGCCTTACATAACATGCCCACAGCAAGATGATTGATTTCAATTTCTGTCTCAAAATTGTTTTTTAAGCATTTCTTTTTCACCAACATGGTTACTGGATGTTGGGATACTTTTTTTGTTTACAGCTTTTTATTTCCAGATTTTGATATAAGATTATAATAGTTTAGCATGGCAGACCCTTTTGGATCATGTGGCAATTGTAGATTCTTAAGTGCATTGGGAAAAAAATTACAGCAAGTGCTTTGTGTGGTTGTATTTTTCTCTTTCAATGGACTAAAAATGTTTTTATGCAGTGTTCCTCATTTGAAGACAGTAAACCAACTTCTTGAAAATATAGAGAACTTTCAGCTCAGACCTCTTTCAGAATCTCCTTTACCTCAAATGGTAAAATTTCCAACCAGCTGCCTTTTGCATGATAATATGTTACCTATTAGGCTAAGTCATGTTTCATCCTATCTATAGCAGAACTTAACTACTCTTTTTAATTTATTTTCTTTGTAGGTCCGAGAGCCAAACCACCCCCCTGTGTGATTACTGATTAGCAGAGTTACAGAACTTGATAATTTGGTTCAGAATCCATCTGAAGTCGTTACCCGTAGTTTTTATCTTCATCTGTTGTTATCATGTAATACTAGAGGATACTCTTTTTATTTACCTTCTGTGTCTGTGCCCATGATTGTGATCACTATGGGTACAGATTACTTGTTACTAGGCATACTTACAGAGGAAAATGTTTTAGCCTTGTGTGACTTAAACATGGGTTGCTCCAGTAATGCAAAGTCTACTTGAGAAAGATACCTGTTGTACCATGTAAAGTCGATTGGGACTTTTGCTGAAGCCTTTAATGAAGGAATTGTAAGTTTCAAAAATGTCATGAAGATTGCTTAGTGGGAATATATTGAATATACATTTTTGGTAAAGCCTATAGACAAGGAAGAAAAAGTTCCAGATCGGTATATGATTCACAAATTTGTATAAGTCACACTTCCTACCGGCTATATATTTATTGATTTATCGGTCAGAACCGGTGTTTCACTTATTTATATCTACATGTGCTTACTGCCTATGAACAGCTACCTCTGGTTGCTGCAATGAATACACTGATGTATCAGCTTCACATGTGACTTGTATGCGATGGCAACGCCCTCTTCAAACTAGGATTGCTTAACTGATCACATGAAGGAGCAGCTGGATTGTGACATGTAAGTAATCTGTCAAAAGTTCAGTGCCTTTCCGCTTCTTGAGCTGCTAAATATTAAAATTCTGACTCTGCATCTTCATCGTAGGAGATTGGTAGATTGCTGTAATTTAGAGCTCTCTCTAGCTTCCGTTGGTTTAGGACCTCAACCACAACTATGAATTCGGAACTCACAGGCCGATGGTCTGAAAGTTTTATCTCTGAACGCTTGTAGGAGAACTGTGTTATGCCTTTCCCAAGCCAAAGTATGCGGTCACACCTACATAATAGACCATCCGTGTGTTAAAAACAGACAATTGATTGTAACTGAGCTTTAATAGGTTTATCTTCTCATTTAAATTTTTTATTACAGATATAGAATCGGAGTATGTAACACCTACCATGCTGGAGATCTTTTCTTCTCGCCTTCTTTTTGATTTGAGCCAACATATCTATCAGAGTTGATTTCATACTTGTACGTTGGTGCGAAGTTAATAAGCCCTTCTTTCCATCCATCAAATACATGACCACTGCAGAGCTCTCTCCTTAGCTGCCATATTTGACATAGTGATGAGCACAAGGTAATTTAAGATGAAATCATGAATAAAGGAGTATGTCGATCCTATATAAACATTCCTAGCTTTAGCCTGTACAACTTTTTTACCTATATTATGTTGGTATAGATCTGTCTATCGTGTGAGTTTGTAGTTGCTAAAACTTTGAAAGAATCTCACCTGGTCACTCCTGATAAGTTTATCCCATTGTTTTCCAGCTACAAGCTTTCGCACTTCAGCATCCAGCATATTCAGGCGATAGTTCAGATCACCAAACCAGAAGACCTGACTGATTATTAAAAGTCCATGCAAGAGAAGAAAAGCTAGCAGTTGTGAGAAATGTTTCACACCATTATTTTATTAACTTAATAAATGATGCCAGTATCTGTTTTGCATAAATCTGTTTGTAAAAAGTGCTTACTCATGAGAAGGAATCGTTTGTGGTTGTTCAGCACCAAAAAGAGAAGAGAACTGGGTACGTCGTAAGATTTCATTTACATCATAGTTACGCTTTTGCTCATTGCCTTCCTTCTGTCCTGAACTCAGGTGAGAGCAGACAAAGCATATCCGAGACTGATAAAGAGAAATGCTCACAGAAACCGACCCCTGCATCCGTACAAAAATATGCGCTGTCAAATATGCAGCATCCTGTATGTAGCAGTCGGTAACTGCAGAAGGTAATTTGAGCAGACAATAAATTCATGTAATTGGCTTTAGTGTTACCTTATTTCCCATGTAACCCATAAGTCCGACCCCAACTGGCGAGACTTCTATGTTGTTGATATGCTTCCTCAAGCCTCTTCGAGCCCATACTGACACATATATCCCTACCATCTGCTTGCTGACTATCCTCACATATCTTGGATGAGACTTCATATACTCATCAATGCTTCCACTTTCAACTGTAGTGTCTAGAATATCCACAAAGGCTCCAGTCGCCTCTGGATGCGTGTCTGGTGAATCAGATGGAGAAACAGGTTTTTCAACTCTTTCATGCTTTTGTGCCCATGCCATGAGATCCCCGGAACTGTGGTGGACTCTCTTTAGACCTCTTTTACTGTAAATTCCAAGAGTAGATGGACTCCTGAGTAACAGCTTATCGACCTGACTTAACCTTTGTCTCTCTGAACAGCTCAATGCTCGCCTCAACATAGAGTTAGATGAAAGTATGGGGGCTATCTCAAGCGAGCGTTCAGGCCAGTCCAACTTCCTCAGAAAGTCAGGACCAGTAGACTGGTTATTCAAAGTCTCTAGTCCAGTAGCATCCTCATCCTCTTCCACAAGTGCCCGCGCTTCAGTAGCAGCAGTAGCGTTAAGAACCGGTGAAGGAGGGGCGCTGTAACTCTTGGGGATCGCTTCAGGTTCTGACGTTTGGTTCAGTGTTCTGCGGATTATTCCCTCCCATCTCGGGATGGGCTTGTTGTCTTCAGCTCCTAAAACATTTCCAGGGCTCAAAGGAACAACCTCTTGGAACCTGTCGAAAAGAAAAGAGAGTGGATTTTGAGTACTGCAAACCTTAACATTAGCTAGAAACCACCCAACCATGATAGAAAGAAGATCATCTGCTAACTGCTGACCCAAGAATGTAGATGTCTGCTGCATCATCCATGCATAACCAATCGTCGATCTCTAGGTCAGTATTGGGGACTTTACCTGCCACATTCCATGTTCCTATTGTCACCCTGCAAGAACCATGCACAAAGTTCAGACCAAAACGAAACACACTCTTGATTGTGGACTTCGGTCTGCAGATGAACTAGATCAGTCTTATATAACAAACCTAACATCTTTCGTGTTTATGTAGTGAGCCCGAAGAGTTTCTGATTTCCCTCTCCTGTGCCCCATAGTGTAGCTCTTCGCCGGTACATCTGGATAAATGAAGGTGTTGAGAATCATTCCCTTAAGATACAGCTGTAACTTATCAGGCATGACGAAAGCTAAATTCCTTACATGGGAATGTATGCTTGCCTGGCGTTGGGACTGCGGAAACTTTTTCCTGCAATCTGGAGACTCGTTCCTGACCACGGCTCTTAGTTTTGTGATTCACGGCGTAGCCTGAATGAGACAGCGTGAACTGTAAATCAAGCAGAGCAGTGGAACACAGCCAAAGCAGTTTAGAATCAGTCAAGGCCACATACCTTCATCTTCACTCTCAGTTTCTGTGTCGACCTCATCTTCACTGAAGTCATACACCTTGGGCTTGAGATTCAACCATTTCTTCATCACAATTGATGGCCAGTGTGCCTAATATTCAAGGACGATATCAGCAACTGCACAAAGAAAGAAGCACCATCTCGCAATACAGAGACGACTGACATATATCTGCGAACATACCTCAGAACGTTTTCCTGCTTTGGTTCTCATGGCTGTGCTGGTATTATGAGCTACCAGCAGGAGATAATCTGTTCCCTTGAACCGTTTGAACCCTCCTTGATATTATTTATATACAAAGGAAATGGGATGGATAGCAGAACAAAATCTAAGGCAGCTTCCTGGTGGTGGCATGATGTAACGAAAGTCAGGCTATTGATACAAGCAGAAAAGACAGGAAAAGTTGAAGGCATGACAGATGTTCACCACCTCAATTTGTCCAAGTCGTCTGTGACGATACTGGGAACAGTATCTTTTGCAAATGTATCTTTCAGTTATAAAAAAGTTTCCATTATAGTAATCTACAGGAGTGAGATTAGCCAGTGATCTTAAAATGGAAGCTCCCAGAGAATCAGCAGATACCACAAGTGAGATGCTTATATCTATGCCAGAGTGTCATGAAGATTTTTAATATACCAAAGGGTCAAATAAGATGCAGGTGTGCAAATTGCTGCCCTTCGAGGACACCTGATATTTTCTATTTTTTATTCTATAAAAAACTGTTTCTG
The DNA here is from genome assembly GCA_002312845.1 of Kalanchoe fedtschenkoi. Classification (NCBI taxonomy): domain Eukaryota; kingdom Viridiplantae; phylum Streptophyta; class Magnoliopsida; order Saxifragales; family Crassulaceae; genus Kalanchoe; species Kalanchoe fedtschenkoi. The sequence goes on from NQLW01000008.1 coordinate 4,412,501, forward strand.
GTTCTTTCCATTTCATGCATTTGATTGGTTACTGTTATGGCGTCACCCAATGGAAGATAAACTAATCAAGAATGTATTACTTGTACAGGAATTAGGAGGCTAAAATACTCGGCGCTTACGACAATGATCCTGACCTGCATATTACCAGCTGTGAGCTGAGCTGATTGGCTGGACGGCTTGATTTCACACTCTTTTCCATTTACAGCGACGTGTGTGCATTTTGGCTCATAGTTGAGGGGTAGAAGATGTATACAACTCATTAAAGATAAGGATTGACCAACTAGTTGGTGAATGAAAACGAGAAGAGAGGGGGCGGGGCATATGCATCTGTGGACCCTGAGAAGCACTGCTCAATGCAACAACAAAGATTTCCAGCATGGGGCTGTAGGCCGTAGCAAGATTTCCAAGAGCCACTTTGTGAAATTGATCAGTTTTGATATCTAAAAAGGATGGTGTGCCTCGTAGCCATGCTTATGTTCAATGGTATCCCACTTTGCGAAAGGATCATTCCTTTGGTACCACTTCTTTACTTATCCGTGGGAAGTGAAGAAGAGGGTGGTAATGGGGCTGTAGCAAGTCGGCAAAAAGTTTATTTTTTGTTCTGTGGGGTATAAAGAGCTGATGATTGGGGATGTGCATTGGCACTGCAAGAGGGATGGATTGGCATTGGCACGTTGGAACAGGCAAACAGATCAACGGGAAAGACTGCACCGCTGCATTTCAATTCCTTTTCTTATAGAGAGTGCAAAATTCAGAAAGAGACTGCAATCATGATTACCTTTCAAATAAAATTGACGTCGAACCAACCGCACGCCGGTCTCCGGAGAGCGTCGGTTGATTTATTATGTCTGGACCACAAAGAACCAGATGTAAACAAGAAGATATAGGGATGGGACTTGGACTTCCACTGGACGCCACCTATGGACTACACAATCATCCACATTTCTGAGGTGGGCAGCAACAATGTAGGATGGGGACTCCTAGAAGCTTCATTTCTAGTGGTGGGTTGAGCAATTTGCTTGAATGGAGCAGCTGGATGGCGCCTTGTACCTTTTATCTTGTACGTATCAGAACTTTTCTTGCCGCCATTTTACTACTTAAAGAAAGATTACAAGTTACAGTCATAAGCCTGTTCATTAAGTGCTGAATCATGGTCTGTGGAGATTTGAACAATTTTGGCAATGGAACAGCTTTTGGTTGAATAAGTGAGATGCCGTCTAGGACTTTGAAGTAGTAGTATTGTGAAGAAATAAATGAGATGTCATCACGTCGTCTAATGAGGAGTCGTTGTCTCTGTCGGATACACATCCGACAAGTCCAATAACTCCTGTTCACGGACCAATTACTCGAGCTCGTCCCCGTCACTTAAACTATCAGGTGAACTCATTCTAAGTATTTATACAAATCTTTTTAAGGATTGGATGCTACTAAATTATTGTGATGATTTTGTTATCCTTAGAAATATGGAAGGAGATAATAAAGTGACTGGGCCGCATAAATCGAGTTCAAATCCCAAGATTTATTCAAATTCGGAGCTGGCTTGCCGTGTCAAATTTGGAAAGTTATTGAAGTCTTCTTTCAAATGGATCCAGTCAAGTGTCAAAAGTCCATATGAGCTGTCTAGAATTCACAAAATAAATTTTGTGGGCTTTTAATACAAATTTGGGCTTTGGACTTTAAATTAGACTGATAATAGGATTTGGACTGTGAGTCTGGGCCTATTAATACTAGTTCAAATTTTATTAGTGATAGAAATTCTAATTAGCTTAGGAGAAGCACTAGTTTCCTTCCTTATATATAGATAGTTGTAGTATTCTTTTCAGTTGGATTTTATTTAGATTAAAGTTAGCTGATGCTTTTTTCTTGTATTCCAGCTTGTCGGCTAGATCGTCCGTTTATTTGTCTTCAGAAGCCACTCTTGTTTTTATTTCAGATTTGCAATTTCAGTTGCTTATTCATCTTGTTCTTGCTTGTTCTTCGATCGCTAGCAGGTACAAGGACCTTCGTGGTCAGGTTGATCGTGCTTCGCAAGATCAATAACACTTTTGGAGTAGGTGTAACGATTACTAAGGCGCAACGTTCTGGACAGTTGTAGTCAGATCGCCAACGTATCCTCCTCCCAAATCAAAACCCCATCTCATCGAAAGATTGGAACCACATAAATTCCTATCACATCTGGATGATGGGGATAAAAATGGGAATCGAATTTGATATGGAGGGACAGTTCAGCGGGCCAGTTAAAGGTAGGAGAAGGAAATTTTTGACCAGCAAGATTCAAAAATTATTGGAGGATACACAAATGATGATGAGAGTTGCGAAGGAAGAAACTAAGACATTGATCTTATTTTTGCCTTGCGGTGAACTGTTGCTTCTTCAGTCTCCATCGATCCAGCTAGTGCGCAATATGAATTGCACGCCCATTCTAGCGTTTTTCTGACCACAACATTGCTGCAGGTCTAAAGGCCATTAGTTTATATGTCACATAAGGTACAATGACGGTTTTTCCAGAAGACTTCTGAAAGAGGAAGCAATGAGATCTGATCATAGGGGCACTGTGTCACGGCTGGACTAATGACTTGTATCTTTTATTTTTTTTGGGATATATAAGATCGTGCGGCGTCCATATATACACGGATCAGGGCCAGCCTTTCCAACGCACATGATCGTCTTGAGGGAGATATGAGATTATCTTTAACCAAGCATCAACGAGTAACTCATTAAATGATCTCTATAAATAGTCACATGTTACTCGGTTGGGATATCCGCTTATCCATAAGATCAATCTCGGGGTTTCACCTAGTCCCGTCATCGAATAAAATATAAGAGTCTATTTCCAAATTCCTCTTTTGATTCCCATATAACATTAGGGAAATCCAGTATGATACAAAGATCTTTCATGGTCTTTTATCTTCATTATCTAGGGGTTAAGGAATCACTAGATTGCTAGCCTCGGCTAGAAACTCATTGCGCATCGTCGGAGTCTCGCCCCATTTGAAGGACGTCCATAAGATTTAAACCTTATGGTAGAAGTGTAAATAAAAATTGATAAACCGATGAATCGAATCAAACTAAATCGAACTGATAAATTCGGTTCAGTTTGAAATGTTAGTGGTTCGATTACGGTTTCAAATTTTGAAAACCGATGACTAATGGTTTTGTTTGATTTGGTTTTTATTTTTTTAAAACTGAACTGATCTAAACCGAAGTAAATTAAGATTTTATATGAAAATTCTCCTATTTAATAATTAAATTAGTCAATAAAGTTCATGAAAAAAATTAACCGAACCGAATTGAACCATGTGGTTTGATTTGATATGGTTTTTTAAAATTAGCGATTTGGTTCGGTTTCAAAATTTTCAAACCGATCACCATCAGTCTGATTTTTTATTAAAAACTGAACCGAACTAAATCGTTAGACCCTTACCTTATGGAGATCTTCATCGATCGCTAGATTATCCGCCCTCATATCTCACATGAGTTGGACTCATTTAGGGTTCGCATCCGAATACTTATCCTGGGGAAGACCGAATTGACCATCACTCCACCCTAAGGAGTGAATGGAATTTTTCTTAATCCCACGAGAAAAAACATCAACAATGTCTCTCTTTATATACTGATTCTTTAGGATAATCAGTTATCCAATTTAAGCAATTCACACATCGTTAGACTCGTAGAGAAGTCTAATTTCATAATCCATCATCCAATTCGCCACCCGACCTTCCGAAGGTCCAATACTCAATATTTATGAAAATGTCACTTAGGCCAAGAAGATGTCTCAAAATTTAGTACAGGGCTAACCCCGTGACACACTGCCCCCATTCGGGCTGAAAATAACATAACATTTGAAGAGTTGAAACAATGGAAGTAGTGGATCTATTAATCCGTTTGGACTCACTGGAACTACACAAAGAATTTCAGTCACAAATTTACACAAGAAAAGAAGGGGGAAACACAAAGTGAGCAAGTCAAATTCTCAAAAAAGTTATAACACGGGTCAACTCAATGGATATCCGATAGTCTGACTTCCTGACTCAAAGTCCTCACCACTTACCTCACAGGGGTTGAAAACCAGACTGGCTGACTCACTGAGCCTTCGACTTCCAGTATGATCGGGATCAAAATGAAGGTTGACATTGAATAGATGCGGGATCCTCACATGATGGTGCAACGGCTTCTTTCTTCCGCTGGCTGTGCCGTGGCTGGCTGAAACCTGCCTGCTTCTGCTGGGTTGTATGTGAACTCAGAAGTGTCGAGTCCGTACTTCAAGAAACAAAAAAAATGGAACCTTATCAGCATTGCAGCCAAGTTATTTCCGAAAGCAACCGTGGTTTTATGATATCAACAAGCACCATATAATAGCACTCTCAATCTCATGATAATAGTCGTTCTGATATTTGATTAGGCGTGAGATATATCTGACAAACCGTGCATACCTTTTCCCTCATCCGTGTACTCCAAGCATCATTCCTGCTAGGCCGTTGATCAAGAGCGCCAGCTACCGGGACGCCAGTTGCAGGGGGGGCAGGCCTGATTAGTGGCTGCCTTACGCCTTGTCTTGCATTGATGAACTCATCGTCGCTATCATAGTCGGCTGGCCTATTCGCTGCTCTTACAATCAATGCAAGAAGAAACACCAGAGCCTGCAATTTCACCCAAACCCATCATCAAAGGGCAAACAGCAACTACGTTCGGCTCACTGTAACGGAAAACCTTGACAAAGTAGTTGCCGGATACCGGCTAAGATAAGAAGAAACACGGGAACCAAATGCTAAACACCGACAAAAGCAGGGAGAGAGACAGGCATCCAACAGACCTCCAATATAACAGCCCCAAGAGCAACCCACTTTGCAATGTTCCAATGCTCCTTGAGGAAATCGTAGATCATGTCAAAGTCTCCAGTTTTATCAGTCGGAATCTCCTGCCATCAGTACGGATGCAAATAATAAGACAATCACGTTTACCATCATTAAGGACCCGGAGAAGACAGCAAGTAACTGTTCATGGCGCTTACGCTTTCCCAACTTTTGTCGAAGTAGATGAAAGCAGCGAGCCCCACTTGCACCAAGATCAACAGGATCACCAACACGGAATACTGTGCTAGGTCAAGGAAAACCATATCGAAATGTGATCTTAAAATGCCCAGTCGAATAGTTAAACAGATTTAGCAAGGTGATATAAGATTAAGCATTTCCCAACTTTGAAGTGAAGGATACACAGCTCAGACAGCATCCGTTTCTTGTTGCCGCTCCTATACATCCGAAGATGGATATAATGAACAGAATGACCCCCACTCCGATAAACAAGTAAATAAACCTGCAAAAGTAACAATGCACGTCAATTGAATGGCGAATGTTTTACATGCTGCCCATCAGCCCCGTCCACACACGTCATTGTAACAAGCTTTAACAACAACTTCAGATAAGTGCTCTTAGTTCCAATCAATAAACTCCAAGCACATCAAATAAGGTTAAGGCTGTGTTTGGTTTGAGGAAAATTTGGTGGAAAGGAAAATTTGAGGGAAAATGAATCCCTCATAAAATCCATGTTATTTTCCCCTTGTTTGGTTTGGAGTGGAAAATTTTGTGGAAAGTAGTAAAACATTCTTTAAATTAAACAAATTTTCCTTCTAACTTTCCATTTAGTTTTCCATCCTAATTTTTCTTAAACCAAACAAAGGATTTTATCTCATTTTCCCTCAAATTTTCCTTTCCCTCCAATTTTCCCTAAACCAAACACAGCCTAAAGGTATTGAAGAATGATCGAGCAAAGTTTTCGAACCAGAAAAAAGTACGAAGTTAGTAATAAAAATATTGTGAGCAGCTCCTATGCACACATTACGACAAACAAACGACACAAAGCAAGACACGACACGACACAACATGGGTTTCGTCTAAGCATGAAGTTAGTAATAAAAGACATTGAGAGCAGCTCCTATGCAGAAAACATACCATGCTTTGGGCAGATCATCGAGAATGCTGGAGTTCAAAGACACAGCCATCATGAGCGGCCTCCCAAACTGCGCTACATCAGTGGAGAGCCCCAAAGTGTCACCCGAGGATTGCTTGTACACAACAAACAAGTAGATCCCATATCCCACCATAGCCAGACCCGCCAGAGTCAGCAAGAAGTTGAGAAGCTTCAACAAGCACTCCAAACACCCTTTGCAAGCCATTTCGCCACCCGTCCGCAGCAGCCCTTGTCAACCGCAATCTGTATCAATTCTGCCTTGTCTATTTCATCAACTAGTCAATCACCTAAACACCAAATTCGCGCACAACAGCATCAATATATCATCCTACCATCATAACCCAGAAAGTCACTCAATAATCAAATGAAAACAAATCTCATGACATGCAACCACGAAGAGCCCCAAACCCTAATTTCAGCAACTTTTCGGAAATCCCAATCAAACATTCACAAAGCACCTTCCCTGTGTTTATATTTATTTCCACCAGATGAGAACACCAATTCAAAAGAAGAAAATAAAATACGAAGACTGCTATCAATTACAGATCACCCAGCTCAAAGACGCAAACTTTTCAACACCCATCAGCCCCAAAATCAAAACCATATAGGCCAATCCTCAAACAAAATAAATGATAAAAAAAGATAAGTTTTTTCAACGGATGAATTGGCAGGACTGGAATTAAGACAGGCGCCGATCCGAGGATGAACTTACTGGAGGAAGCGGCGAGATTCCGGACGGGGATCGTGATTGGATTTTGTTCGGATTCAAAAATAGGGAGAGGGAGAGGAGTGATGCAGAAAATTGGGGAGATGGAGAGAGAACATGAGCTGATGATGTCCCCACTTTTAGCAGCTGTTCAGATCGAGACATGTAATGATAAATATTTATTCAATTTAATTTTTGAGAAAAAAAATAATTATATTTTTTATTTACGAAGTTATTTGCAGATTTTTCTTGAGATTTATATCGCTCCATGTATTTACAAAATTATTATTTTACCAATGAACACAATATTTTAATACATGTAGTTTAAGATTAATTTGAATAGATTAAAGTGAAGTTAATGCTAGCGATTGAACAAATTTAATAAGTAGGTGGTTAATTTTTTTTTGAAAAAATTCATGCATAAAGTAAAATTAGTAGATGATTACTGGTGAGAAATGTATTTTTATTGATTATGATAATGAAGTGATTAATGTTTAACATTTTAAAATAGTTATTGATATTAAATTTGCATTAAAAATTGTTAAAATGACAAATAAAAATGGATAAAAAAATTCATTTAAGTGACATGTAAAAAAAGACAGAGGGAGTAATCCCAGAATAAATCTGGTCGGCTGAAAGATGAGTGAGCTCATTTTCTACTTCAATGGGACAATGATGTAGCTCTGATAATTTTATTTATATAATTATATGGATATATAATTATTACAAATAAATGGATGGCTAGTCAAATCGATTTGAACTGTCGGTTTAATTAAAAAATTAAAAATTAGAGTTGTGACTGATTCGATTTTCGATTCGATTCTGATATATATAAATTCAGTCTGCTAATTCAATCGACAAAATCAAGAACCGAAACTTTGATCAGTTCGATCTCCGATGCGGTTATGATATTTATGTAATATATCACACCAAAGAGGTTGGGTAAAGAAATATATCCAAAAGCCCGATTGTAAATTTCAGATGACAAGTGCTGGAGCTGAGAAATATGGATCTAAATCCAACTATAAGTCAAAGACACCAGCTGCCAGCCAGAGGGAAGATGGCCGAAATTAGAGGAAAGTATAGAGGGAACCCCACGAATGCCGCTGTCCATTTTCCTTTACCTGCCCCTTTGAAGCAACTGACCATGTGAAAGTGTCTGTCCAAGGTAAGTCACATGAATGCTGTCTTCACACCATCACAAATCTCAACAGGGAGTTTAAGTGTGTGCCAATGGCGTGAAGTGAAGTAACCAGCAGAAAAGATCATAAAGTGTTTGAACTAAGAACATAGTGACATATTTGTATAGCATGCAATGATGAACTCTAGCCGCCAGAAGCCGTCTCCGGCGAAGCTGTAAGCCTCAAACATGGTCAATTGTGCTTCAACATAAGCTAAATATTAGCTGCTACAAATCTAGCTTACTATTCAAATGATATATGGCGACCAAAGCCACATCAAGATGGATACTGGCACAAGCCAGGCTCCGAAAATTAGATCTGATTAAACTTGACCAATTTATTTAATCAGGAATTAATTTGGAGAATCTGGATCAGTTTGGACTGCATCCGGATAGATTAGAAGACTAATGGAGGATCAAGGCGAGGATCTGAGTACAAGGTCTTGGCTGCTCGACAGGGGCCAATATGTGACCGGAAGGCACGGGCCTTCATTGTTTGGCAGGGCCCGAGCGAGGATCTGGGCGGAATTCGAAAGCGTGGGACCTTAGCTGCTCGGCAAGACCAAGACGAGATCCGAAAGTGCAAGGTCTTGGCTTCTCAGCAAAAAGGCAAGGACCCGAGCCTCGGATCAGGCAGGATCAGCCCTAGGTCGAGGTGGATCACTCGAAGAAAATCGATTGATTTATGGTATTTGGATAAGTCACGTATCAGGGTCTTCCGAGGTGTTGTACAGAGCATGACTAGGGACCTCTTCAGCAGTGAATCTGTAGTGGGAAAAATGGACTTTATAGCCTAAGTCTTGAAGAGACAATGACTTGGTGAAGGGTCACGAGTCGCACCCGTTCAGCTAGGGTTGCACTCCTATGGAAATAGTGTATCTCTTAGAATTTCTGTGTAAAAATAGGTTGTCTTATAGCAAAATAAGCTGTCAACGAATTCTTGTATACACTTTGGCATTAAGATCATTAAAGC
>NQLW01000008.1:4444690-4470376 GCA_002312845.1 Kalanchoe fedtschenkoi
GAAATCAAAAATATTGCTAGTGGCCACGGATGAGGCGAAGAGCCTTAGCTCGCTTAATTTTTCTTTATAACCAGCTTTGAAAATACCTAAATTAAATTTTATATCTCTGAAAAGATAATAATACTAATTAATATCTCAGTACCACCATGTTTTTAATAATAATTTACCGTCCTAATCAGCCAACGAGTTATTAGTCCATAATAAGCGTTTTATCCCCAACTTGGGAAAGAAATCCTTATTAAGGGCCGCTACATCTTACTTAAAATCAGGAGTAGTGCGATATTAGTAACAAATGACATGTACTGCATCTTAATATATAACTGATTCATTGTTGCATCTTATTTAAGGCCAAATAGAAAATGAATAATTTTTAAGCCCAACATGGTTGACAATTGAAAGAGGATATTTATGAACTATGATAATTGAAACTAATTTCTTCCAAAAATTTTACTGATCAAAAGATTGAGATTTTACTTTATCCTCATTATTCATATCAAGAAAGAATGTCTTACAACTTGATTTTTCTTTTTCAAGCAAAATTTCACATGAGCATGTAGATGTTGCATCTCATTCATTAAATCTGCTCCAAGAAGGCGTTTACAGTGTACACATCTTGCTTTCTTTAAATCAAGAATTGTAACCCTCTCAAAATAGTTCCAAACAATGGTCTTGACTATACTGTCTAAATGAATAGAGAGTGAATCACTTGTTAGTGAAGTTATGTCATCTCCATTACTTATCATGATCTTCATAAAAATAAACAACATGTAAAATAAATTATAAAATATAAAAGTATTTGTAAAGATACAAATTGTAGATAAAATAGAAAAGAAATCTTATCTTTGGTATAGATGAGAGATGAGAAACAACACTTTGGCTAAGATTTTACTTTTTGTAAATCGTGTCGTCTATGGTTTGGATAAGAAATAAAGACTGATGACATAAAAGTCATACTTGATGATTCGCCGTTTCAGCCAAGTCTTCACTCGACGATAAAAAAATAGCTACTTCGTGGCTTCAGCAAATGACAAAATGAACTAAAACTCATTGTGTAGCTTCAGATATGAATGTTTTGATGTTGTCTATATTTTCACTTAGACAATTCGCTTTATTCAATGATAGAATCAAAGAAAACACATTGCACAGCTTGAGACGAGGATTTTTTTATTACTATCTAGTTTTCTTGTCTTAGACAAAAAGATAGCAGGTGTAGATGATGGAAAGTTATAGTCCTAACAAAATATAATAAGCATAATATGATAAAGCTAGCTCCATAAATTATAATAATATATTGTGATTACAAATTGAGCATTTTATTTAAAAAATTTAAATAATTATTAAAGAAATATGTATTATAGAACTAAATGTATTACTTAAATTAAATAATTATATAATTATTATGGAACAGTCGGACCGATTTATGGGTAGTTAACTAAAGTCGGGCCGGGTCGGGACGGATATATCAAATACTATACCCTTAACCGACCCGTCTAATTTTTTTCGGTTCGGTTACGATTTTAACCGTGGGCATAATCAATTCGGCTATTATCCATCTTGATTGGAGCGGAAATGATTTGGTTACGATTTGGTTCGATTAAATTACCATCCCTAAATGAAATAAATAATGCACTCTACAAAATGACCTTTAAAACTTGCAGGATGATAAGGTAGGCAATGTTTGGAGGGCCATTCTCACGTGCTGACCATATGACCCTCTTCTGAAGCAGTTCCGTACTCAGAAAATATCGTGTTGTTTAGGTGAATGCATAGTGATATATAGTGGCGGAACCCATAATTAAAAATTTGGATGAATTTAGAGTGGCAAAATTAAAAATTTTGTTGAAATTATACATATAAATTTATTTTTTATATATATAAATTTATTTTTTACCCTATATAGAATAATTTTAGATGAAATTCAAGAGGGGCGCGGCTAACCCCTCTGTCCCTGTGAATCCGGCTATGATGATATATCAATGAATATAAAAATAGAGTCATTTCAAATAATGCATGTTGACGCTTCAATGAATGTATGTTTACGCCTAACTAAATTCGTTCAAGTTTAATGAGTGTTGACCATGTTTGCACCTACCTAAGTTTACGTGAGAGCACCTACGAACTTGCCGAATCACAGTGCTCATATATTATTTTGATAAACCATGAAAGAAAAAAAATATTATTCTAGCTAGAGGGTTGTGAACCAAGTCATTTTATTCAAGGTTACAAGCTTCTTTGGATCACTTGAGCATTTAACACTTTAACTCTCAGTTACTCCGTCTGTTCTCTTTTACATGTCACTTAACCGAATTTTTTTGTCCACTTTTACTTGTCACTTACCAATTTTCAATGCGTATTTAATATCAACAACTACCTTAAAATGTGAAACATTAATCACTTCATTATCATAATCAATAAAGAATACATTCCTCACCAATAATCATCTACCAATTTTACTTTTTGCACGAACTTTTTCAAAAAAATGTTAACCACCTACCTATTAAATTTGTTCAACCGCTAGCATTAACTTCACCTTAATCTACTCAAATTAACCGTAAACGACATGTATTAGAGGACGGAGGGAGTAAGTGACAGAGATTTTGGGTGAAGAAAATGATGAGAATCCATCAATTACTTTCCAACTGTGTTTGGTTTCACACTTGCCTGATCCATTGAGAGAAATCTTGGTTTGCCAACAACTTTGTTTATTAATGTATTACCTCGCAACCAACAATAGAAGCTCACTTTCCACGCTAAAATAGTATTTTTCTTGCACCAAAAGCCCAAAATGTGGTATCTCAAATTCATTGAGGTCTTACTGTATCAATCAGTTTTTGAGGCAAAGGCTAGATGCTAATTTATGTAACTAAAGTTGAGAACATCACATTAACTCCCAAACCACCACAGAGTTTTGATGTCAAGAAGACTCGGAAGATCTTAGGCGTGCTTAATCTCAATGTAATCATCTCATGGCTAACTTTGAATCACACCACAGATATCAATTCCCATAAGAAACCAATTATTCTCATGTAGCAATTTGGATATACTATATTTGTCTTTATCACATTGTGAACGAATCTGATCTTTATCACCTCTAACTCAAAGATGGAACATCGATTTCCATCAATTACTGAAAACACAACTAGGGTTTTCAATCTGTAATGGTGGAGTAGAAGCTAAATAACATCTACCTTTATTTAAAACTTAGAATCAATCATTCTGAAAAAGAGAAGGCTGAAATATATAGAAGAAAGATCACCCGGAGGGAAGTCGAGAGGGAGAAAAGAGAATGCGGGCTAATGGGTAAAACGGTGATGTTTAGGGCAGGCATGTAACTCATGTTTACCAGCCTAAACGACACCACCGTTTTACTTCAATACAATTTGTTATCCCGCGTAACACAAACGACGATACTTCCCTCCTGAGCTGAGCCTCCTGAAATCTTCAGCCAACGGTGCCGTTTGCAGCTGAGCAAATGAGCCTCCTCGCGCCTTCAGGACTGGTCTCCTTAACAATTACTAACATGGCAACAGCTTGGTTAAGTTCATACTCAAAGCTTCAATTTTAAGAAATCAAGATAAAAGTAATCAATGTGTCTGCACGGACCTTCGAAAATTGCAGCAAGAAGAGGCAACGGTGAAGCATCAGGAAGCTTTCGAGCTCAGAAAAATTCCTCCCTTCACAAGTCGCTTTGCCTCAGGTGCATTGTAGACCTATTGAAAGGCTTTTTGTTTTGCCAATGGAAATATGGAATCCCCTAAACCCTAAGGCTGTGTTTGGTTTAGGGAAAATTGTAGGAAAAGAAAATTTGATGGAAAATGAAATTCATCATGGATTCTATCTTATTTTGGTTTATAATGGAAAATTTGAAGGAAAGTTTCAAAACTCCTTTTAATTTACCATAACTTTCCTTCTAACTTTTCACATAATTTTCTTTCCCTCATATTTTCCAATTTAAACCAAACATTGGATTTTATCAATTTTCCTCCACATTTTCCTTTCCACTAAATTTTCCCTAAACCCAACACAGGCTTAAGCAAAAACAATTGATCTAAGTTGGTCAACTTTCGCATGAAAGAAGGTAAAAAAACATCAACCTGGTTTTGTCAAGATTATTCCACGTTTCTGGCTAGTAATCCTGCACAGGAAGATCCACATTTAACCGATACAAATCACCGGGCAGAAAATTGCAAGTCACGGGACGGAAGCGATGCGAGCCGCAAGAACGCCGAATTGGCGGCGGCTTCGATAGCTGCATGAGAGTTGAGAGCTTGCCGACAGTGATTGTTAGGATTCCAATGGCGTGTCGGGCGAGAAGCTTTTGAAAGCTGAAACGACAACGCATTGAACAGCAAAGTGTTTTCAAGGAAAAAAATACTAAACCACCGATTATCATAATTTTTTAAAAAAATATTATGAAAAAAATTAGACTGATTTTGTATGATATTTAAGATCATTTTGTTTGATTTTTTAAATATAATTAATATTATTAAATTATTAAGAATTATGGATTTTGAATATGAAAAGACGTCATTTTATTTATGTGCGCAAAATGATATTATCTATTTTGATAACAAAACGATTTAATTTTTGCATATAAATATAAGTCTAATAATAATATTAGTTTATAAATATTATGGTAAATTTTATTTTAGAAATCAGCCCAATTACTTTTTTCATCACACCCTTTTTGAAAATTACTCCCTCTGTCCTCTTTTACATGTCACTTAACCGAATTTTTTTGTCCACTTTTACTTGTCACTTACCAATTTTCAATGCGTATTTAATATCAACAACTACCTTAAAATGTCAAACATTAATCACTTCATTATCATAATCAATAAAGAATACATTCCTCACCAATAATCATCTACCAATTTTACTTTTTGCACGAACTTTTTCAAAAAATTGTTAACCACCTACCTATTAAATTTGTTCAACTGCTAGCATTAACTTCACCTTAATCTACTCAAATTAACCGTAAACGACATGTGTTAGAGGACGGATGGAGTATGATATTTTAGATCGTAATTAAATAAGTTATTGACGGCTACTTTTATGTTTTATCCATTTTCTAAACGCTCGTTGTGCATACATTAATATACTAAAATATATAGTTGATATGAAAATTCATCGAGACGATTGGAATCTACTCGCAAATCATTAACAGTGATTGTTAAGGATATATTTGGACTACTAAAAAATATAAATTTACTTCTTTACGATATAAAATTATTATGAAAATAGAGTGGAAATAGTAAATAAATATTTTTTTAAAAAAATGAAATATAAGGTTACTTTTAGCAGCTTGTATGAAATGTGGGTGTATTATTAATGTATTAATAATACTACCTAATTGAAAATGATTGTTAATACAGATTTTAAAGAGTAAAATTTATGATGCATATTATTAATACTTATACGGATAATGAATTAAATATTATTAATTGATATAATTTATACTTTCTCATTACTAATACACTCAATCAATCGTGGACTAAACGAAGAAGATATGCTAGAAGACATGAATCCGATTATTCATTTCCTATATTTCGTTCGGTACGAGGAAGACGTGTGGCAGTGACAGAAACACAAGTAAAACAAGAAATTAAGAGAAGATTTATTGTGTTGAATTTTCAAAGCCCGTGGGTCCCACTTATTTGTTAAGGAGGTGAATCGTGGCAGTTTTATAACCCACATGTGGATGTGCTGTTCAAAAATAAATAAACAAAATTTCTAAGTAAATGTTTAATACTCCCTCCGTCCTCTATTACATGTCGTTTAAGGTTAATTTGAGTAGATTAAGGTGAAGTTAATGCTAGCGGTTGAACAAATTTAATGAATGGGTGGTTGATGTTTTTATAAAAAATTTTGTGCAAAAATTAAAATTGGTAGATGATTACTGGTGGAAAATGTAATTTTTATTGAATATGATAATAAAGTAATTAATGTTTGACATTTTAATGTAGTTGTTGACATTAAATACGCATTGAAAATTGTTAAGCGACAAGTAAAAGTGGACAAAAAAATTCGGTTAAGTGACATGTAAAAGAGGACAGAGGGAGTATGTGTTATTTTGATTTTTAACGTGGCATTATTTTATTATATGAATCATGATGACCATAATCATCATGTGTATCATTTCCGCCCAAGAACCATTCATGTAACTCTCCATGTTATACTCGTCCGAGATCGGATTCTCGTACCGTGTTGTTTCACTCTCCTTCCCCAAGGTTTGCGTGTGGTTTGTCGCGGCCCAAGTGCTCTTCAAATTCAGTGAATATCAAACTCTCAATTACAGCGGTTGATGCATCAATTTGTCTCCCCTTTGTATTGTCAAGGCCATCATCTCTTCATGTTTTACTCTATACTTAGAGCCAAGAAGATACGATGTCGTTTCAAGGGTTTAGAGAGATTTTCCAACTTCGTAATAAAACCAGCCGGATAAGTTAATCACACTCACCAACAAGGTGTTGGCCTAGAGGTATTGAGTGTTGTTTAACAACCCAAGGTTCTGAGTTCAAGCAAGATGGATGGGTGAACCCCATTTACGCTTAGATACACTGGAAGTACGCGTGAGCTGGCCCGCGAGTATGGGCGTACACTATCAAGATGGATGGGGTGTGCGACCTCTCCCTATTGATCCCCTTAAAAAATAAGAAGAAGAAGTTAATGACGCTCTCTCCATCGTCGTCTCAAACGCTAATACATCTCTCGCGCAGAATGTTGAGAAAGAAGCTTTTCATACCCTTCTTTGAAAGAGACCGGTTGCACGAAAACGACAGCGCATTAAATTCATCAGCAAGGCCAAAGTTAGGAACTGGTGGCTTATTTTAGACGACGCACTTGTTGAGGAAATGAGAAATTCTTGAGTGGTGTCACTTTGATCTGTCACGCGCCGTGTTGAAAAGTCAAAAAAAGTTTGAACCAATGATTAAATGTCACTTATTATCGTGATGCTTCCTCATTGACAGTACCCATAGTTCACGTGGTGGAATATGTCAATCCAAAAATTTGTGTGAAGGAATGCGATTCCGTGTGGCAGACATTAGCTGTGAGTAGAGTCACACATGTCTATTTCGCCCGCCTAGCATATATTTTTAAGTGTATGGATGAGGAGGAAGTCGAGGCTCCACCACGGCGAAGAGAGGGTGTTTTCTAGGAGTTGTGAGCCCCAGTGTTTCATCCATGTCCAAATCTTGCGGCTTCATTTTCCGGGCAGCCTCCGGTTCAAATTTTTTTATTAGTTATGTGTCACGTGAAAAATCAAAAAAATTTAGAACCAATAAATATTTTTATGTATCATTTTGATTTTTCAACGCGACACGTGTCATATCTCAATTGATGGTGTCCATGATTTATGTGGTGAACCACTTGATCATGACCATCCAAGAATTTCTCTTCGATTTCGCGAGTAAAGCCTTCTGCTTCTCTAAAGAGAGCACCAAAACTAGGTCGTTCATACTATGTACATAAAATATAAAAATCGACAAAAAAATTCAAACAAAATTTAACAAACCCCCTAAGAAAATAAAAAAACATAAAAGGGCAACATCTGATGAATACAACGATTCATCTAATGAAATTAGCAACATTTGAGGAATACAATAGCTTGTTTAATGAAAATGGCAACATCAAATGGACACAACAGTTTATCAGATGAACATAAAAACTCTTCTGATGTGAACATAACATTTAATTGACTCATCAATTCATCTGATGAACATAACAACTTTTAATAAACATTGCAGCTGATCTGATAAACATAACAAATTATTTGATGAACATATCAGCATATGATGGATATAACAACTTCTGATGAACATAACACATCAACTGATAAACATAGCAGCATCTAATGAACATAGAAGTTCATATGATAACCGCAGCCGCATCTAATAAACTAGCGACTCATATGCTAGCGTAGAGGTGCGGGGTAAGGCGAGGCTCCGGGACGACGACAAGAGGGTGTTTTCTGGGCGTGGTCAGCCCGTGTATCTCCTCCATGTCCATGTCCTGCGGCTTCATTTCGGGCGGTAGTGCCCAGTTGAACCCGTGCAGCATATTAGCCAAGGTCGACTGGACCATCTTAAGCCCCAGGGCGTACCCGGGGCAGATCCTCCGACCTGATCCGAACGGTATAAACTCGAAACTCAGCCCCTTGACGTCGAACGCCTTGTTCAAAAACCGCTCGGGCCGGAACTCCTCGGGGGAGTCCCACACGGCCGGGTTTCGGCCCATGCTCCACACGTTGACGAGGGCGATGGTGCCTTTCGGAAAGTGGTAGTGCTTGATCTGAGTGTCTTCCGTGGATAGATGCGGAGGGAGAAACGCGCTCGCCGGGTGCAGCCTGAAAGTCTCCTTCAGTATCGCGTCGAGGTATGGTAGATTCGGCATGTCCTCCTCCTCCACCCACCGGTCACGCCCGATGACCCTATCGAGTTCCTCCGTCGCCGTCTTCATCATCTCCGGATTCTTCATCAGCTCCGCCATCGCCCACTCCACCGTGGTGGATGCAGACTCCGTGCCTGCAGCTAGCAAGTCCTGTCAGCCATACAAAAATCGTCATTGTAGTAAATATGTCGTTGAAAAGCGTCAAATATTTCAGGACGAAGAAATTTGGCTGCTTATGTGACGATTGATAATTGATGTGTCGGTCGACTGTGTCCCCCCACGTCTGTGCACAGTACCAGAGTTAAGCCTTGGACATGGTCATCCGTTAGCTTCACTTCAAGCTTAGGATCGTCGACGAGGTCCAGAAGAACGCCCATCATGTCAATCGCTCCCTCCTGCGGCTGCCGGTTTCCACTTTTTGTATGCACTTGGACGAGGAAGTCGAAAAATTTACAAAACCTCTGACTCAAATTCTTCATCCTCTTCACATACCCGCCGAGATCGAACCGGGCGAGCCAGGGAACCCAATCCCCGACCACAAAAGCGCCGCTGAGTTCAAACGACTCGTCGAACATCTCCAGCATCTCCTCATGGGTCATCGGAGTTTCTTCGCGTAGAAGCTTCGAGTCGCTGAAGTAGTTCCTTCCCAACACGATCCTGCTCATGACGCTGAGGTTGATGCGAGAAAGATGGTCCTGGATCCGGACACGCTTGCCTTTCAAGTCATAGAGTCGGGCGAGAAAGTCTCTCCGCTCCTCCGCTCGTATGTACTCATACGACTCCAGCCGCTTCGGGCTGAAGAGATGGGAGGCGAAGATCTTCCTTGCCTGGCGCCATTGCGGGCCGTTGCCCCAGAGGACGTCCGAGCAGTTGCAGAGGAGGTGCTTTCCGGAGGCGGGCTGGGGCCTGGCGGCGAAAACGGCGTCATGCGTTTTCAGGAACTCTTTAACCATGTCGGGTGAGTTCGTCACGACGACGTTGACGGACCCGAATTTGAGCCGCACGAGAGGCCCGTAAGTCTGGGAAAGCGCGTGGAGGGATCGGTGGGGGAGGGAGCCTAGGAGCTTGAGATTGCCGATGATCGGCCAGGGCCGCGGGCCGGGCGGAGAGGACCCGTTTCTGCGAGCGGGACGTGACACGAGCCTGGCTGTAAACCAGACAAGCAACACGGCGAGAGCCAATGCTATGGCTGGAGAAACAGCGGCAGTGAATGAGAAGCAAGCCATTGTGAAGTTGGTGACGTGGTCTCTCAGGTTTTTGCGCGACTTTGTTTCAACCATTTATCTCGTACCGCAGGACATTATATGGGACGAAATTGTCGTTGTGGACAGCTAGAAAAATGACGTCCTTTTATATTCTTTTTATTAAAACATATATTCATACTCTCATTCGAAAATGACGTCGTTTCGTATCGTTTTCATTAAAATATTTCACATTCTAATCTGATGAACATACTATCAAATCTGATGAACATAAGAGCTCATCTAGTGAACATATCATCTAATGAACATATCTGCTCATCTGATGAACATATCATTTCAATGAACATATCTGGTCATCTGATGAATATAACAACTCATCTAATGAACATTACACCTTATCTGATGAACATATCTTTTGATGAACATAACTGGTCATCTGATGAACATAAAAGCTCATATGATGAACATAGCAACTCAATTGATATATGAATGAATATTTTTAATAAAAACGACGCAAATCGACGACGCACAACGACATCGTTTTTGAGCTTGCCCCCTTGAGTCATTGGTTAGGTTCCCAATCGCTTGCTTTGATGTACTCATGTAAAACACTAGTATGATAATAGACTGTATTTTTAATTTTAAATTGTTATTATATGTTGCTGATAATAAATGATATTTTTAACATAAAAAGCGTCATATGTTTTCTATGACTTCATGAAAAGCCCTGTCTTTGTGTATTGTTAGGCGCCGGTTTTAAGTTAAAATCATAGTATAATATTTATTAAAATTTTTCAATTAAACAGATTAAACTTTTTACGGCGCTTTAAGCATAAAACGCACTGTATTATTATTCTCAAACGAGTAAAGGTACCCGTCGTCCCGACGGTTCGGTTCGATAAAAATTAAAAATCGAACCAAATTATTAGTCATCCCTTTTTAAAATATGAAATTATAAACCGAACAATTTTTTAAAATTTAAAACCGAACCGGACTGAACCAAATCAATCAGAACCGAACCGAACCGACCGGAGCGTCGCGACGCTCCCAATCCTATTCTGTTATATATATATAGATATCTTATAACCGTTGTATTTCAACTTTCAAAAAAATGAAAAAGTAGATTTGAAAGATATAATATAATATGAAAAAGTAAAAATTTATAATATAACAGGTGTGTCTAGGTTGGAAATGCTTGTTTTAATCTGAAAGATTTTTTTTTAATAATATTAAATTGATATAACACAAATTTCACACACAAATCTCATTTTAGATTAATTTATATGAGATGCCCTAAATCTAAAGGATGGATAGATTAATAATAACAGCTACATATTTACCTTGTGGCTGGCTGTGAACCTCATAAACTAAAACTATCAGCCAACACTGAAATATGGAAGCTTTCAATTTCTAGAGCTTCAAAGTCCACCTCGTTTTTCAGCCTCCTTAGTACAACAACTTTTAAGAATACTCAAAAACGTGGTTCACACCTCAATAAATGCACTTCATTAGGTTGAAATCAGTGTTCTAAAAGGCGCTAGGCGGCCCTAGGCGGTTGGCTTGGGGCCTAGGGACTAATCGGCTAGGCGGGGATTAGGCGGAAGGATTAATCGGATGATTAGGCGGAGTTATATATATTAATAATATATTTAATAATTAATTATAAAATTATACCTATAAAATTTTATTTTATTTTAAAAATAAAATATATAAAATAATTAGGCGCTAGGCGGCTAGGCGGGGCGTTGTTGAACCGCCCAGAGATTAGGCGGCCGCCTTTTAGAACAATGGTTGAAATTAGTGAAAGAAACCAAAACCAAAAACAAAAACAAGTCAGATTAAGAAAATCAGTTCATGTCAAATTTTATCATGTGTAGTTTTTTCAGCACGTCAATCCAATCCTCAATCTTCTCCTCTGCTACTATATTTTCTTTCTTGTAATGAAATAAATTATTATTTTTTCTTACTTCAAATTTCTCCAAATTTCATATAAATGTCTGATTGAATGCCGAAATCATTAATATTACTTAACATTTGGTATCATCATCGGATTGTCGTACAAATATCAGGAGTGATATTTGAATATTGTAGCTGAACTATCTCTAACCCGGTCTCACCCGATTGCCACAATTCAATGGTACGTATTTCGATGAATCTAGCATGCAAGACCAATGAAAGTTGCGGAGACTATTCAGAAATGTGGTACCTTGATCCGGAATGCCGCAACCAACCATATGAGTGGAAGAAATGAACTTTTCATCTATTTAGATGGATCCACTAGCAATTAAGTCATCTTCGGAAACAAATCAAAAATCCAAAACAAGGGAAAATGAGGTACACTAGCAATAAAAATGTGTGTGAGTTGTGGATGGTGTGGACTCTACCATTGATCAGCAGAGGCTTTTTGGCTTGTTGTGTGGGGAAGCGTTGGAATGCTTAATCAAACCTCACCCGCTTTGTGAGATTCTCTGGTTTACGTAATGGTTTTTGCAACTGGTCTAAAATCAAATATGAGCGGCAGGATGATCTGCAAGCTGAAGGAGATATCTTTTGTTTCTGTATACAAAATTCGTGAATGCAACAGAGAAATGTCAGGCTAGTAGATAAGAGGACAAGGGCCTTAGTAGACAAGGGCCCCTCTTTGCAAAATGCCCAGTAGGTTCAAATTCTGAGCAGCAACTGAGGTTCCAATATATATATTGCTGTGAAATATAATTTTTGAAGCAAAGGCAACAAGCACAATGAAAGCAAAGCTACAGTGCTACACGCAGCTAGCTAAAAATTATTCCTCAAAATCGACTTACCCATTTGCAACGAATACTGCGGCTGCCTAAGAAGTGAAAACACATCAATCTGCAAAATTGCTGCAAGCTTGCAGATTCAGCTCCTAACATCATCACATCATTGATGCACTGAAATCTCATTATTATGTGAAAAATAATCGCAATCAGAATAAAAGGGCTATGTTTTTTTTTCTTTTCCTACGCTTGAAAGTTGAATCGGACCGGAAACTAGAATCCTTCAGAGTGATGGACCGAAGATCGGATCGGAATATCAGTCTAGTCCATTCCGGTCCAATCTGAACCGATTCAGATAAAAAATCGGGTCTTAACTAAACCCTACCGGGGAAGTTTGCTGAGAGTAACCAAACCAACTTTAACTCATATTTCATGGACAATACACTTTCCAGTTTCCCCAGCAGCATTTTGTGGCCTGGAAGCAAACGGGTCAGCTCCTGCTGGTATTTATTCAAAATATGCAGCCGTCGTTCAAATTTATTATTACGCCACAACCCCCAGACGGCTGCCGGTTAATAAGTTCAACATGTTGACGATGGCGGACAAGAAGGCCTGGTGTAGAGGTGAGGAGGAGGAAGCCGAGGTTCCAAGACAGCGAAAAGACGACTTTGTTAAGGTTCCGTTTGTGTTACAACTTTTGCTATTTTGATTTATCCAATGATTTTTTGATACTGTTGGAAACTGCGATTGAATTTTGTGCTGTTACTTCACGCGGAGAACTGCCGATTTAATTTTGTACTGTTACTTCACGTTGAGAGCTGCATTAGGGTTTTGGCCTTTTGGGCTGGTGAAAAATTCTCGGGTGGATGTGGCTGTGGTAATCACTAATAGGGAGCCGCCTAGTGATGTTGAAAAATCAAAAAAAAATTAAATTAATGATAAATCGCTACGTGTAATTTTGACTTTTCAACGCGCCATGTGTCAACTCCCATTGGTGATGTCCACCGTCACGTGGACACAGTCCACCATGAATCACTTTGGGCTAGTACATACCCGTTTATTCCTTCAATTAATTAAAACAAAATTTTCCAACTCCTCTTGATTCATTTCTAAGTATTCTTTTAAAAATTATATTATTTTTTTTTGAAATATTTCAGGAGATAGTAAATTTTTTTATGAAGTGTTGGAATGGATCTCGATAAGTTGGATTAGACTTGATCCGGCTTGGCCGATTCACTTGATTAGCAGGCCAAGTCGGAGGATCTGGATAAGTTTCAGACTTATCCAGATAAACTCGGGATCAAGAAAGCAATGATCCAGATCAGTTCCAGAGAAATCCGGATCAGACGAGCGAGGTAGCTCGCAAGGCCAAGGTGCAGGGCCTTGGCGAGGCGCAAGGCAGTCCTCGGGTCAGCGAGGCGAGGGCCTCGGATCGGCAGAGGCGAGGCGCGGGACAGCGAGGATCAGCCCTGAGTCGGACTGGATCAGTTTGGCGCGTCGGCCGATTTTCTGGGCGCCAAGTCAGAGGCGTCTTCGGAGCAAAGCGAGGGGCTTTGGGTGGGGGTTACGCTGCAGGGGGAAGATTTCTAGTCCAAGCGTCTAAGGGGGAAGCATTTGGGTGAAGAGGTGCGAAGGCACCCTTTCGGCTATGGATGCATCTCTTGGGAAAGGATGCATCCCTTCGGGATCTTCATGTATAAATAATGTATCTTGTAGGCAAAATTAGTCATCCACGAAATTGTACACTTGTTGGCACTCAAAGATCAATAAAGTCAAGTAATCTTCCTTTATACAACTCTGCCCATTTCTCTTGTCCAAACACTTAATTTATCCGTTGTGCACTCATCTAGTCCTTTTGGATTAGACCCCGGAAAGACTGGTTAAGGCGCTGAGGCCTTGACGCCGCACGGATCCACTCATCTCAACCCCGACTAAAGATTTAGGAGAAATCCTGTGACACACAGCAACTTGAAATTTTCCTACACCGCGAAATGCATTTAAGCATATATATCAACTCTTGTTGTTGGGCTGTGTTCGCTCCTCAACTACAAAAAAAAAAAAAAAAAAAAAGAAGATGTAACAAGAAAATGCATCTTTGAGCTTTCTCATAATCTTGCTTATTCTCTTCTCTTTAAGAATTTATTTTTTTAGTTTTCTTCGGTGTATTTTTATAACTATTTTATACCGTAGGCCGCCGGTATTAAAAATAGGATTAGATAATTAATAATGATTTAACTTATCTGACTACAAACAAACATGATAAGTATTATTTATCCGGTTATTAATACCCGAACTGCTTTTTTTTTTTAAGATTAAGATTCCAATTTCAAAACTAGGGCGAAGCACCTACAAGAAAGAGGGCGAGCCAGGCGGGAACCGAAGCCTTAACCGTGCAGAGCACAGGCCCGAGAACTCCTGGCTCGGCCGACGCAACACAGGCGCGCACTCGAGGAAAAACCCCTAGCTAAACCTGGAACTCCCGGCACTCTGGAGCCCCCACGCAGTCAGCCGGCTCTCATCCTCTCCCGACGCTGCAATCCTTGGGGAGAACTCAACTGTTCTCACCAAAATCAGCTTCCTAACCTCAAGCTTCAGGGTGAATTCAGGCGAGACCCGAACGGCTTGATTTTATCAAACTGTGTATGAATCCACTGCTAATTATTTAGTTAAGTCAAAACTCTAACTTCAAGTAAATTTTTGTAAACTTGAAGATTACAGTCATTTATATATGTAGCTTACCTGTTGAATAAAAATCTGATGAGGAGAAGCATTACAATGGATGATCATAGGGGAGAAAGGTTATCATATAGGTGAGAAGGAAGGCGAGGCTCCCCCACAGCTAGCAGAGGGTGCATCCTAGGAGTGGTGAGGCCATATATTTCCTCCATGTCCAAATCTCGAGGCTTCATTTTCTGCGGCAGTGTCCAGCTGAACCCGTGTAGCAGATTAGCCAAGCTTGATTGGATCATCTTGATCCCCAGGCTGTACCCCGGGCACATCCTGCGACCTGACCCGAATGGCAACAGCTCGAAACTCTGTCCCTTAATGTCCATCATCATGTTTAAGAACCTCTCAGGGCGGAATTCTTCCGGTGAGTCCCATAGTGTTGGGTCTCGACCCATACTCCACGTGTTGATGAGGACTAGAGTGCCTTTGGGAATATCATAGTGTCCGATTTGACAGTCTTCGGCGGCCACACGTGGGATGAGTAATGTGGTGGCTGGGTGCAGTCTCATAGTTTCCTTCATTACTGCATCCAGATATGGTAGGTTCCGTATGTCTTTCTCCTCGACCCATCTCTCTTTGCCCACAACCCTATCAACTTCTTCTGTGGCCTTCTGGATTTTCTCTGGATTCTTCATTAGCTCTGCCATCGCCCACTCAACGGTGGTCGCGGATGTGTCTGTGCCTCCTGCCAGTATGTCCTGCTCACATAAATGACATCTTAAAATTGTGGTAAATTTTCTTTAACTCATATTTCAAAAGACCTGGCTAGTAGTTTTGTACCATTGTGAAGCCCTTGACATTATCGGTGGTCAGCTTCACTTCAAGCTCCGGATCATCGACGAGGTCCAGAAGAATGTCCATCATATCTTTCGGCCTCTCATTCCGCGGTCCATCTCCGGCCATCTTATGCTCTTTAATCATCAAGTCGAATAGTCTGTCAAACTTGAGACTCAATCTCTTCATCTTCTTCACATATCCCCCAAGATCAAACCTAGCAAGCCAGGGAATCCAATCTCCGATGACAAACACGCCACTGAGCACTTGCAGCTCATCAAACATCTCCTGGAGCTCTCCCAGCGTATATATGGATCCATCTGTGGACTTGTCATTCAAATGCTCCAGCTCACTGAAGTACTTCTTTCCCAACATAACCCTGCTCATAATGCTAAGATTTAGTTGAGAAAGATGGTCTCGAACACGGACCTGTCTTCCCCTTAAGTCATACAATCGACCCAGAAAATCTCTCCTCTCCTCCACTCTTACATTCTCGTACGAATCCAGCCTTTTCGAGTTGAAAAGATGGGTGGAGAAGATTCTCCTCCCTTGGCGCCAGTGCGGACCCTGGCCCCAAGTTATGTCTGAAAAGTTATATGTGAAATACTTTCCGGCGGCGAGCTGCGGCCTGGAAGCAAACGCAGAATCCTGCGATTTCAGGAACTCTTTAGCCATGTCGGGGGAATTTGTCACAACCACATAGGACGACCCAAACTTGAGGTGCACCAGAGGCCCGTGCGTTTTGGAAAGCTTGTGCAGAGATTGGTGGGGAATTTTGCCTAGGAGATTGAGGTTGCCTAAGACTGGCCATGGACTCGGACCTGGTGGGAAAGACGCTCGCCGGTGGCCACGCCGGAACAGTAGCCTTGTTATTAACCAGACTATGACCGCAGCTAGAGCCCACGTTACTGAAATCACGGAAACACCCGTGAATGAATAGGAGGAGGCCATTGCTGTGCTGATGGTTTGCGGATAAGCTGAGAACACTTTCCATCCATTTTGTTCAGTAAATTACCGAACTGCAATCAATGATTTTCAGAAAAAATCAGGGAGACACACCGATGTACCTTATAATGTCTGATCTCAAGTATTCCTAGACAGAATATTACTATTCAATTAAAAACATTATAATCACTATAATTATACTACAAAAAAGAAAGCTATTAAAACAATAATAAAGCAAGAACATCAAATTTAACGAGGTTCAGCCAGTAGAGCCTACGTCCTCGGACACCAACATAAAATTTATATTTCACTCAAAAAAATTAAGAAGAGGGAAGAAGCGAGGAAGGAAAACTCCTCTTATATGAACTAGAAAGAAACATTGGATATAAGCCAATTTCAACATATTTATGGATATTTGAAACTACATTCAACATAAAATCTTTTCCTGGTCCCTCTTTGTGTGAATCTTGAACCCTTGAGGCGGCTACTTGCCTGTCGTCAACAGTTTTCCTGGAAAATCAAAAAGTCAGCAAAGCAAACGTGGTCGACGATAAAATATCAAAAAGCTTAAAGTGGTCATGGCATTTTGTCATCGATTCAATGAAGCTTAATGAGTTACACTAGCAATGAAAATGTGTGTGAGTTGTGGATGGTGTGGACTCTACCATTGATCAGCAGAGGCTTTATGGCTTGTTGCTTGGGGGAAGCGTTGGAATGCTTATTCAAACCTCACCGGCTTTGTGAGATTCTCTGGTTTACGTAATGGTTTTTGTAACTGGTCTGAAATCAAATATGTACAGCGGGATGATCCGCAAAGCTGAAGGAGATATCTGTATACAAAATTCATGAATGCAACAGAGAAATGTCAGGCAAGTAGATAAAAGAAGACAAGGGCATTTGTAGATAAGAAGAAATACAAGTCCAATGGTTGGAAATTGGAATAGTGAAATACTTTAGTGTTAGGCATGCGGCCATTGAATCTAGTGATAACCATAAACTTCATTATCTCTCACCTCCACAATTTCACTTAAATGGTGGTACTTCACCGCACCTGTTGGGTTTTGTGCCTTGGAATAATGGACAGGCCGGATCGGAATCAATCGGTCCGGTCCGGTTCTGATCAAAATTCCGGTCCTAAATTTGAACATCCCTACATATAACTGGGGAAGTTTGTTGAGAGTAACCAAACAACGTAGAACTCATATTTCATAGACAGTACACTTTCCAGTTTCCAGCAGCATTTTGTGGCCTGGAAGCAAACAGGTCAACTCCTGTTAGTATTCAATCAGAATATGCAACGGCTACTCACATTCCCCGACATGGCAACCTGTTTAATTAGTTAAACATGTTGACGATAGCGGACAAGAAGGCCTGGTGTAGAGAGCAGTAGAGGAAGCCTGAGGTTCCAAGACAGCGATTTCTACAAGTGGTGAGGCCATATGTATGCTTCCTCCATGTCCAAACCACGCGGCTTCATTTCCGACGGCAGTGCCCAGTCGAACCCCTGAAGCAAGTTAGCCAAGCTTGAGAGTGGATCATCTTCAGCCACAGAGGCTCTACCCGGGGCATAACCTGCGACCTGATCCGAATGGCAACAGCTCAAAACTCCGTCCCCTGACATCGATGGCCTTGTTTAAGAGCCTTTCACGGTGGAACTGTTCAGGAGAGCCCCATAAAGTCTGGTTGCGGCCCATCATGCTACATGTGTTGATGAGAACTACAGTGCCTTTGAGGATGAGATGTTGTTTCATTTGACAGCAGGCGCCTGCTGGGTGCAGTCTGAAAGTTCCCTTCACTATTGCGTCTAGGTTTGGCATGTCCGCTTCCTCAATTCATCGCTCTCGCCCGCCGACCCTGTCGAGTTCTTCAGTAGACTTCTTGATTTTCTCAGGATTCTTCATGAGCTCTGTCATCACCCACTCCATAGTGGTCGAAGAAGTGTCAGCCTCCAGCAAGCAAGTCAAATATTCTATCAAGCTTCTTACTCAATTTCTTCATCCACTTCACATACCCCACGAGATCAAATCTGGCAAGCCGAGGAATCCAATCCCCAATGACAAAAACATCATTGATTAAAAAAAAAAAAAACTAATCAAACATCTCCCGCATCTCTCCGTGACTCACTACAAATGACTCTTCCTTTAGAAGCTTCGTGTCGCGGAAGTAGTCTTTTTTCCCAATACAATCCTAATCATAATGCTAAGAGTTATACGAGAAAGAGAGTCCATAAAGCGGACTTCCTTTCTTCTCAAGTCATACAATCCCAAGATAAAATCTCTCCTCTCAGTGAATTGCCTCCCATCTGAGCTGTCGGAGACGATCGGATCGATCACCGGAGCTACAGAGAAAAACACGAGAGAGAAGAGCAAAGAATCTCTAAACGATGCGTCCTCATTCAAAAAAATGGTGGAACGATGTAGTATTTATACTGCGTTCCGCCTTATAAGCTATAGGCCTAAATTCAAAAATGTACAACCAGACCCTTAAATAATTACACAGCCTCCCTGCTAGTTTCAAAATTGACAGACTCATCTATCAGTATCTTTCACCCCCCTCAAGCTTGACGGCATGAAAAAAGTTCATGACGCTAAGCTTGGAACATAGTTTGGCCAGATGATCAGCAGATAGGGGCTTGGCGAAGAGATCAGCTGGCTGAGAAGTTGAAGAAATGTGTCGTGGAATAATGAACCGAGATGTAACATGGTGACGAACAACATGGCAATCAAGTTCCACGTGCTTGGTCCGTTCATGAAAAACAGGATTGCGGGAGATGTGCAAGGCGGCATGGTTGTCACAATAAAGAGGAATCGGGACTGTAACAGGAACACCAAGATCACGAAGAAAACCAGAAATCCACACTAGCTCACAACAAGTATTGGCCATAGGACGATATTCCGATTCAACGGAGGAATGAGATATAGTATGTTGTTTCTTGGTGCGCCATGAGACAAGAGCATCGCCAAAAAGAATGCAATAGCTGGTAATAGATTGTCGGGTGATTGAGCACGCAGCCCAGTCCGCATCACAAAATGCTGAAAGCTGCAGAGAAGAGTGAGCAAAGAAGAACAATCCTTGCGCAGGGGCAAGTTTCAAATAGCGAGAAGATGATGTGCAGCTTTCACATGATCTTGATTGGGAGCTTGCATATATTGACTCAGAGCGTGGACAGCATAAGACAAATCTTGTCGGGTGGTGGTCAAATAGATGAGGCGGCCGATGAGATGCCTATACACTGTAGGATCAGGTAGAAAATCCGCAGTAGACAGACTAAGGCGATGGCGCGTATCAATGGGAATGCTAGAAGGTTTGCAACCAAGCATGCTCGTATCAGTCAGAATGTCCATGGCATATTTGCGTTGGCTAATAAACATACCATCGGCAAAACAAGCCAACTCTAAACCCAAGAAATACTTGAGATGTCTGAGGTCTTTGATCATGAATGAACTGCTTGATGTTGATCATCAAAGAATCAGAAGTCTCCGTGAGGATTAGATCATCAACATATATCAGAAGGATCACAAAATAAGTACCTCTAGTGAGTGTGAAGATGGAATAGTCATGAAGACTTTGTGTGAAGCCATAAGTGAAAAGAACATCAGTAAGTTTGGAATACCATTACCTTGAAGCTTGTTTCACTCCATATAAACTTTTCTGAAGTTTACAGACTTGGCCTTGCTTCTTAGCATGCTGATAAAAGCCAGGAGGTAACTGCATATAAACATCTTCATGAAGATCACCATGGAGGAAAACATTATTGACATCAAGTGGAAGATTGGCCAGTTACGAGCTGCTGCTAAAGCAAGAACCACTCGGACTGTTGTCATTTTGACCACTGGTGCAAATATTTCATGGTAATCAATCCCTCTTGCTGAGTGAATCCTTTGGCAACAAGTCTTGCTTTGTATCTTTCAATTGATCCATTGGAGTGATGCTTAATTCTGTATAACCCTTTACAACCAACAAGTGACTGATTAGCAGGAAGTTGCACTAAACTCCAGGTCTAATTCAATTTCAATGCATCAATTTCTGCTTGCATAGCTTGGCACCAAACTGTGTCTTTGGAAGCCTATGTGTATGAACGTGGTTCAATGGAAGCAGACAACTGAAGTGCAAACTTTGTATATGCTGGTGAGCATTTATCATAGGTGACATATGTGGAAATAGGATAAGGAGTTGAAGAACTTATGCTTGTGCTGCATATGTAATCCTTCTGCCAATTAGGTGGCCGAGTAGTGCGAGATGACTTCCTTGTGTTAGAAGTTGATGATGTGTGAAGACAAATAAAGATTCTGAATTATCCTTCGAAACCATTGGAGAAGTGTGTTCTTGTGGTAATATGAAGATATCATCAGAAGACATAGATTGATCATTATTAGTCAAAAGAGGAGGAATGGGAGTAATGTGATCTGGCACCAATTCAGACTGATGTTGAAAAGGAAAGATATGTTCCATGAAGGTAACATTCCTGCTGATGAGATATTTATGTGTCTGAAGACATAACAAGCTGTATCCCTTCTGTCCAAAAGCATATCCCATAAAGGAACATGGTGATGCCTTGGTATCAAACTTATCCTTGATGGTAGAATCAAGGGCAAAGCATAAGCAACCAAAAGTTCTGAGATGTTATAGTTCAGGATCTGTGCCAAACAACAATTTAAAAGGACTATCATTGTTTAAAACTGAGCTTGGAATCCTGTTGATGATATAGGCAGCTGTTAGTACACAATCTTCTCAGAAACACCTTGGCATGTTTGATTGAATTCTCAGGGCTCTTGCCATTTCAACAAGGTGTATATATTTTTTTTCCACAACACCATTTTGCTGAGGTGTATAGGGACAACTGCTTTGTTGTAAGCATCCTTGAGATTCAAGAAAATTTTTGACCTGATTATTAAAAAACTCTGTTCCATTGTCACTTTTGAAAACCTTGATTTGGCACCAAACTGAGTACGGATCATATGGAAGAAGGTTATGATTAGACTAGGAACTTCTGCCTTGGATTGAATCAAGTAAACCCATACATTTCTTGTGTAATCATCAACACATGTCAAAAAATATTTTGCCTCACTCAAAGTTGGAACAGAATAAGGATCTCAAACATCACTGGGAACCAACTCAAAGGCAGATTTTGAGGAAACTGTATGAGTAGGAAAACTCAATGTGCATTGCTTTGCTAATGGACATATAGTGCAATGTGTATGACCATTTTTAACAAAACATCTGGTTAGTATTTCAGACATTTTGGAATGAGAAGTATGTCCTAGTCTTTGGTGCCATATTTCTGCAGTTTCTACTTTATTTGCTGAAGCTTTATTTTCATCAGAATAGTCTTCAGGTTGCTGGATGGATTTCAGTAGATAGAGTCCATCTTGTGCTTTACCAGTCCCTAGAACAGTCTTGTGTTGTTGGTCCTGGATTGAACATCCATCAATATCAAAAAGGAAACTGTAATTTTTATCAATTATAAGTCTTCTGACAGACATTAGGTTGAACCTGAAGTGAGATATGTAAAGGACATTAGTGAGCGTCAAGTGATCATTTACTTTACACTCTCATCCATGTGTTACTAAGGCATGAGTACCATCAGGTAAACTTACTTTGCAACTTTTTGGAAGTTTGTTCAAATGGAGGAACAATTTAGCATTGTATGCGATATGCTTAGTGGCACCACTATCAATAATTCAGTCATTAGATGAAAAATGAGATGCAGAGTTTAAGCAGAAGATACCAACCATATGCATCTGTTTTTCACCAGACTGATTGTTCTGTTGCAGCAGGTTAAGTACTTGTTGGACCTGCTCTGTTAAAAACTGTGGTGAATTTGAACTCTCATTACCATTATGTGTTGGTGTATCAATGTTTCCTTCTGCCATCATGCTATTAGCAAATTTGTTCTGAGAATTCTTGTTGTTGTTGGATGATATTGGTCCTTTATAGTACTTGTGTCCAACAAAATATCCATGTAATTTGTAACAATTGTCCCTTGTATGCCCATTCATCTGACAATAGTTGCAATGTAAATTCTTTTTGTACTGTGTATTTTGGTTTTGATTCCCTGATTTCTGACAGGATATCCACGATTACTCAAACGGCCCTAAAGATCAGTTTGATTGATTTCTTAAATATAATTGATCTTATAAAATTTGTTGAGAATTATGGATGATTGAGTATGAAAAGACGTTATTTATGTGCGTAAAATGATATTATTTATTTTGCTAATCAAATGAAGTAATTTTCACACATAAATCTAAATCTTATAATAATATTAGTTTGAGAATATAATGGTAAATTTTATTTTAAAAAATCAGTGCAATTTTTTTTCATTGCACCCTTTTTAGAAATCCTGATAGTTCGGAACATAATTCCGTAAATGATGATATTTCAGAGTCTCTTTTGGATTTTTATCCCCAAATAAAAATAAACCATTATATTTAATTAAAATAAAGAACATTAATATTTTGCGAATAATTTCCCACCTGTAACCTGAGGCGATATGGAATGAAATCTTTAAAAAATCAAATTTTTCTGTACCAAACACAGTAATAAAACTAACCAAGCTTTAACCACACCAGATTTCAAAGCTGTTTCTTTCGACAAGTTTCTCGTTCGAATTTTATCTATTCAAATTTCAATGCACAAACAGTTCAGCAATGCGAGTGAAAATGCAGAGCTGTTATTTAGGCTGATCATGTTAGATTTAATTGTTAGATTTAATTGTTAGATTTAATATCTTAATTTGATTCATGCACTTATGGTTTTATAATTCCAATTAAAGTTACACATGGTGATGATTAGTGTGGTATTATGGTTGGAATTATTGGGTGAAAATCCCTCTCTCTTATCCTATTAAAGTTAAGAAGCTTAAGGGTCAAGTGTTTATGAAGAAGCTTAAGGGTTTATGGTTTTTGTACAATTAAAATGCTCATATTAAGAGCATGAACTCCAAGGGTCTATGGGAATTAAATTAATAACATTATTGTACAAATTAAGTGACCATATTAAGTTAAGAAGTTTGAAATGTTTATGGGAATTACAAGAGACAAATCCATACACTATATATATCCTCTTATGGATCCTAAACAATACACTTAGAGAAACACAAAACACCCATTAGATAATTCTCCTATATCATCAAGGAGCAAGCTACAAAGATATAGGATCAAAGAGAGAAAGCACATAGGATCATTCAAGTCATTGTTATGGATCCAAGTAAGTTTCCTATATATTTCTCAATTATGTTTGTTAATTCCCATTATCCATATTTGGTTGATTTAAAATGTTAGTAAGTAGATTTTGGGTTAACGCTTCCGCATTATAGTTACACATCAAATAATATTGTATTGAAATAATATTAGTTTGATGTACCAAAGTTTACATTTGGTATCAGAGCCTTCTTACAAACTATTATTTCACCAAATAATGATTTATGGATTTTGGGATATAAAATTGAAAATAATTAATTAAATTAGACATTTTTTATAATTATAATTTTATAAAATAAAGTTAATTAATTATGATTAATTTTTACTATGTATGACATGGTTAATTAAGGATGGTATTTATTTTTAATATCGGTTGAAAATCTCATTTATATTATGAATGAAATTTGTTCATGTCAAATATCGAATTTTCGCGGACGGTTTCAAAAACAAAATTCATAGTCACATGAATTAAATATTTATATTATGAAAAGTGTGTTAGTCGCCAAAGTGGCCCACTTATATGCAGGCTCGGCCCTTATGTTGGCCCATTTGGGCGGAGGCCCAGGGCCCAATTTCTGTAGAGGCCCAATTTTTTTTTTAAGCTAGCAAAAAAAAATTTTGAACCCTAATTGATAGCAGCCGACAAGGCGACAACCTGCAGGAGTTGCGTGACTGAGTTTGTGAAATCAGAAGGAAGATGCGGCACTTGCAGGTTGCAACGGTAAGTAGCAGGTTACAACGGTAAGTTTTCTATCCGTTAATGTGTCTTTCTTCTCAAAATTTGTCAAACTTCTCTTTTCGCCAAATATAAATAAGTCTACAAACATCAACAAGTTAAGATATCTCTCTTTTCTTCCAAAATCTGAATTTCTGAATAGCATTTTTCTGAATTAACAAGGTTGAGTTTGTGAATACTAGAGTAAGAGCGGCTGAAGACTGAAGAGCAACAAATTAGGTCAGTTTTATCTATCATTGATCTGTTACAGTTTGTTAGATTTGATATAATTTGCAATTTAATCTGATTTAACCTGTAGTTTGATTTGCTATAATCTGTCAAAACTGCAATAATCTAACATTTTATATTTTAGCATAATTTATTAATTTTATAATTTTTCCATTAACATGTTTATTTTATTGTAGTTTCTAAAGACTAATACGAAGAGCAACTGAAGAGTAAAAAATTAGGTAAGTTTTATATGTCATTTAATCTGTTACAACCTACAATCCAATTTTATACAATCTGCCATCAACAAATTATAATATATCAAACCTACTAAAATCTATCATTTTATAGTTTAGTACATTCATTAATTTTATAATCTGGTCGCTAACATATTTATATTATTATAGGTTGTTTTCATTAATTCAAAACATCATTGAAGCATTTTGGTGTTGTGAACCATCATCAATTGTAACAGGTGTGTCGTTCCTATTTTTATCTCGCATAAAATGTTGCCTAAGAAACATTTATCTGGATCTGAAAAAAGAAAAAAAAGAAAATTAGATGAAAAATTTATAGAGACCCAAAGAGGTACTTTACATAAATTTTTTACGCCATCTAGTTATTCTAATGCGCCTGAGTATATTAATGAGACTTATAATGAACAAATTGATAAAACTCATGAGGATGATAACATAGATGAAGTGAATATTTGTACTGTAGAAGAGAATGCTCATACATCTACATCTAATAGTGATTCACATGTT
>NQLW01000008.1:4476408-4503458 GCA_002312845.1 Kalanchoe fedtschenkoi
AGCATGTATATTCACCAGTGACAAAAGAATAATTTGAGTGAATATCTGATGCAAGTGAAACAAAGCAGTAGGCTCAATATGAGATTTACTTGGAATGTGTTGATAATAAAGTCCAAATGTATGATTGCCAATCACTTCCAACTTCTCATAGTAAGGTCCTGAAAATCACAAAAAAAGTTTGGTAAATGTTAAAGTGCATTTGGAATTGAGAAGCAGTTGAAAATTTGATATTCAATTGTAATGAAAAGACAGAGAAAAAGAACATTATTATGTAAGGTAATGGATGATGAGGAAATAAAGTGAATAAGAGACGGACATCTGAAGTAATATGATGTGCTGCTCTTGAGTCAATAATCCAAACCTTAGAATAAATATGACTTGAAAAAAAAAAAAAAAAGTGTACCTGTCATCCTTTGAATTATAGTAGTCGATTCAGTCCTGTGCTGAAAATGTTCACAAGTTCTTGTGTTTGAGATGAAATGAAACTCGGTAAGCTTTATGTAGTAGTAATTAGTAAATTCTGTATTATCAATAGGATAATTAGTGGCAGCTACGACAGCACTAGTACTAGTAAACTTTACTCGATGTTTCGATTATTGTTCACTGGAAGATTTGTAATCATTGTGAAGGCATCTCCATTGAAGATTTAGGACCCAACTTCGTGTCAGAACATGAACTTTACCTGACGGGTTTATTTTGATGAGATGTTGGTTTATGATTAAGTGTCATAGAACAGCTTCATTTGCATGATATGATTGAAGGAAGAAAGATGCAACCACTAGAAAAAGAAATCATAACTTGCAATGTAAAATAATTCCCCAATTCAAAATGAAATAAATTGCCTACAAAATTCTGACTTCATTAAATTCAGCAGGTTTTTAGGAGTGCTTCCATTGGCATATGCAGCAAGGCTGACTAAGAACCACTAAAGGCTACAACATTCACATTCAATTATTATAAGCTTAATTTGTTTCAATTTCAAACTCCAAAATCACATTTCTGATGCACTAATTATTTTGCAAAAATATATGCAGTCAGATGATAACATGCAATTAATTGAAAACCTTGAACAGATAGTACAAATATAGATATGAAAAAGAGAAACAGATGAAATATGATAAACAAACTTCATAAGCTAGGCTTTGGCCTGCAAATGCAATTCGCAGTAATCCAGTATGACATTATTTATGAGTCTGCAAATCAGTAAACATGGTACACTATAATGGATGTAAACTTTAAGACGTAATATCACAATTAACAACTCAAAATCTAACAATTTGATTAAGTATCACCCAAAACTTCAAGTAAATTCCCCAAGCTTAAAGGTAAAACCAAGCCGCTAGTGTTTATGTAGCTAACCTCTTCAAAACCTTCCAACATTCAAAACTTCCGTCAAGATGGAATGCCAATGAATTGCCCAATTAGCATGGTAGCATCAAGATGCTTTCGAGCTCCGGAAATCCCTCGCCAAATCTGCAACCCTCTTCATACAGGCTTTCTTCGACCTTCCTGGAACAGCAGCGGATATCTTCTCCCACCTCATTGTCGTGTCCTTCGGAAAAGCTTTCAATGCATTGAGGAGCGCTTTATCCTCTCCAGGACTCCACCCAGTGTTCGACCCGTCTTCTTTCTTGCTCTCCTCAGCCACCATCCCACCATTGTCACTTTCCACGGCTCTGCTGTCCAATGGCTTTCTATTCTTCAGAAATTGAGTGTAAGAATCTCCATTTCCCATCCTCCTCTCCGCCATTGATTTCGCCATCTTCACCACGCTCTCAACCTTATGCCTCCCCTGAAACGCCTCGGCTATCACCTCCCACCTCCTCGTCTTCCCCACCGGATTCTTCACCATCTGCTTCTTCAGCAATTCAAAATCCTCCTCCGTCCACTCCCTCTCCTCCACAGCCGCCGCAGATCCGCTCCCTTCCTCCGCAAACGAATCTATCTTCTCAGCCTCCGAAGCCGAATCTTCTTTCTCAACCTTCACCACTGCATCCGATCTCCGGCTCTGCTCCTCATTCTGCCTCCAACTTCCACCACGATGCTGCTTAGGTTTTCTCACCTCCGTCTCCACCGGATCCGGCTCCGGCTCCTCCACAACCGACCCATTCCCGACCCTAACGTCACCTCCAGTAACCGAACCCGGAGCGAATGGTCCAATGAGGATCGAAACCGCGACCCACAGCAGGATCGAGGTCAGCGGCTCGTGATTGGCCGCGAAGAGGAACGTGAGGACGACAAGGAGAATCGCAATCGACGTGGTGACCCAAATCAGCAGCTTGTTGATCTTCCGCGACTCCGACGTGGCGGACTCCGACGACGAAGACGGATGCGCGCGAGATTGAAACAGAAATCGAGGCCGCGATTCCTCGTCAAGAAACTCCATCGAAGATCTGAT
Organism: Kalanchoe fedtschenkoi; assembly: GCA_002312845.1. Classification (NCBI taxonomy): domain Eukaryota; kingdom Viridiplantae; phylum Streptophyta; class Magnoliopsida; order Saxifragales; family Crassulaceae; genus Kalanchoe; species Kalanchoe fedtschenkoi. Next base: position 4,478,807 of record NQLW01000008.1, read on the forward strand.
GAACCACGAAAGCGAATGCATGAGAGCCGAGAGGTAGCACAAGGTTTTTATTGGGCTTCCTAATGGGCCTGTTGGGTTTATCGGCCCATAAATGCAGGCCCAATAATAATGACCTCTGTAACCGTTTTCAACTGTCGAAAGGGAAAACCTGATTATCTCCGAAGAACAGTTGATGACATTCTCGCATCTGAGAGTGGCGAACCTCTTTCTTCCGACAATCTCGGGCAGTTTCAATGTAAGGCAATTTGTTTCGAAGATCAAGAAGCTCCCGAAGCTCAGTTTTCAGGATGCCAGGATTTTGGAATGCATCAGAACGCATAGGCTGGAAGATGCACGCTACCTGCTCGATGAAATGCTTGACAGAGACTCAAACAGGCCAGTGGTGGTGTGGACCTCGTTGCTGTCGAGGTATTCGAAATTGGGGCACGTGGACGAAGCTAGGGTTCTGTTGGAGGTTCTGCCGGAGAAGAATGTTGTGAGTTGCAACGCGTTGCTTTCGGGTTATATGAGGAGCGGGAGGCTGAGTGAGGGTTGGAGATTTTTTGAGGAAATGCCGGAGAGGGATGTGGTGTCGTGGACTTGTATGGTTTGTGGGTTTGCTGATGCTGGGAGGATTGACGAAGCTTGGAGGTTGTTTGAGGAGATGCCGGAGAGGAATGTGGTGACGTGGAATTCGATGATCGTTGGGCTGATCAGGAACGGAGAGTTGGATGATGCCAGGCGGTGTTTTGATAACATGGTTGAAAGAAGTAGCGTGTCTTGGAATGTGATGATATCCGGGTATGTTGAAAATGGCCGAATGGAAGAAGCGAGGAGCTTGTTTGATAGAATGGAGTTGCCCAATGTGGTGACCTGGACCACTATGGTGTCAGGATACTGTAAAGTTGGGAACGTAAAAGAGGCATATCGGTTGTTTCATCGAATGCCGGAGAGAAACATCGTTTCCTGGACTGCTATGATTGGCGGGTTTGCGTGGAACGGTCGTTACAATGAAGCACTGCTGGTGTTTCTTAGAATGAGAGGAGAGTTTTCTGTTCGGCCGAATGAAGAGACGCTGCTTTCACTAGCCTACGCTTGCGCCGGTCTGGGCTTTCCGAAGCTGGGTAAGCAATTGCACGCGCAGATAATCATAAACTGTTGGGAGTGTGAAGACACGGATGGAAGGCTGTGCAGGGGGCTGATCCATATGTATTCCTCATTCGGGATCATGAGTTCCGCGCATCACATCTTCACGCTGAACCCAGATCGATGCACGGTCCAAAGCTACAACTCGATGATCAGTGGCTACATTCGTGTCGGAGATTTGGAACAGGCTGACAGTTTGTTCAACGTGAGTCCCATTCGAGACACGGTCTCGTGGACTTCGCTGATAGATGGGTATTTCGGCGTTGGAGAGGTGGCGATGGCGTGTTACTATTTCCATAACATGCCTGATGTGGACGAGGTGGCTTGGACTGTGATGATATCGGGACATGTCAGGAACGAGCTCTTTTCCGAAGCTGCAGACTTGTTTGCGGAAATGAGAGCTGATGGGTTCTCGCCTCTCAACACGACGTATTCTACTCTGATCGGGGCTGCAGGCGCTCTGGTGGATCTGAACTTCGGAAAGCAGATTCACTCCCTGATGGCGAAAACGGAGCCTGAGCTGGGGTTATTAGTTGAAAACTCGCTCGTATCGATGTACTCGAAGTGTGGCGAGATAGGCGATGCCCGCAGGGTTTTTTCGAGCATGGTGGAGCGGGACGTGATCTCTTGGAACTCGATGATAATGGGATTCTCAAACCACGGCCGCTCAGCTGAAGCGTTCGAGGCGTTCGAAGCAATGCTGGAATCCAAGACCGTCCCGAGCGCCTCCACCTTCTTGGCCCTTCTATCCGCCTGCAACCACGCCGGTCTGGTCAGCAAAGGGAAAGAGTATTTCGCCAAGATGAGCGAACTCTACGCTATCAAACCAAGCGTGGAGCATTATATCTCCATGATCAATCTCCTAGGCAGAGCGGGAGAAATCGAGGAAGCTGAGCAGCTGGTCCTGAACCTGCCGTTCAAACCAAACCACACCATATGGGGCGCGTTGCTCGGGGCCTGCGGCTTCAGCAGCAGAAGCTCCGCAGTGGCTGTCCGTGCAGCGAAGGAAGTCCTCGCCCTCGACCCCACGAACGCGCCCGCCCACGTGGCCTTGTGCAATGTTTATGCGGCCAGCGGGCAGCACCTGGAAGAGCAGAAGCTCCGGAAAGAGATGGGAGCCAAGGGAGTGAATAAGGTCCCCGGGTGCAGCTGGTTCGCGCATAGCGGCGAGTTTTGCTCGTTCCTGTCCGGCGACTTGCTGAGCCCGGAGGCGGCAGAAATGCTGAATCTTGTTTCGAGTAGCCTCGTGGCAACTGAAGACGATGAAGATCAATGATCAAATACCTGAATGGTTTTAGCGGATTCACTTGAAGTACAGGTAAACTATGTAACTAACTATGGTGTGCGATGAGCCGTTCGACAGGTCTGGCGGCAGCTTGGCTATTGCCTCCGCTGGTAGCGGTGGCGGTACCAGTTGTCACCGATTTGGTGTCATCTAAGTAGTGCTGGTAAAGATAAGAGGTGAATCCCCAGACAGCCAGCAAGAGCGATATGACCTTAACTCCATCCATCTTGTCCTTGAAGAACACCACGGCCAGAACAGGCACCACCGGCAGGCCCAGCGTGCCGATGACGTTAGAGAAAAGCGAAGACACCTCGAAGACCAGCCCCAGCAATCCGACGGAGAACAGCTGCCACGAGAGAGCCGTCCAGATCAAGGTCATGAGGTACGAGACTTGGCCTGTTTCGTACGCGGACATCTCCTTGCCCAGCTCTCTCCACTCGCCGCTGGCGAAGAGCCCCGCCGTGCACACGCAGGTCGACACGAGAGAAGGGTAAGCCAGCATTTCCAGCACGGTGACGAACGTCACTGATCTGATCACCTTCTGGAATGACAGCTCGACCAGCGAAAGGTACAGCGAGTAAACTGCGGAAGCACCGAGCGTCAGGCTGAAGCCGATGACGTACTGGCCCCTGGAGACCCCGGGCAAGCTCTCGCCTTCGGACTGGACCGCGAGAAGCGCTGCGGAGACGGTGAGGAGCACCAGCGAGTTGAGTATGAACGGCGTGAACTTCTGGCGGTTCATAAAGTAGGCGAACACGGCGTTGAAGGCCAGCTGAGTCGCGCAGAGGAGCGAGTAAGTCGAGACCGGGAGGTACACCAGGCCGTACGAATACATCAAATTGTCGCCCGCGAGCAGCACCCCGAAGAAGATATAGAGACCAGCGAAGACGGCTGCCAACGGCTGGCGGCCATCATTCCCCCTCCTGTCCAATTCAGCTGCTCTTCTGCACCTAAAGAAACATAAGAGTGGAACTATGGCGGGGAAGCCGGCGGACTGTATGAACGTAGCCATCCACTTGCTGCCCCCGCCCTTGTCGAAGTAGAGCCTGCCTAGCAGCACGGCCGCCGACTGACCCACGAGGATGAAAACGGTATACGCTGCGATCCTGAGCCACCATTTGTAGTGCACCAGCTTCGGAAGCCGCAGCTTTCCTCGCCTGCCGGAAACCGAGGCGCGGCTCGAGCTCTCACCATTCACTCCTCGGCTCTCATCTGGTGCAGAAACTAAGAAGTAAGAACTCAGCCGACCAGATTCAAACACTCACCACAAATCACAATGACTTGAAAAGAAAGGTGCCGGCTGCTGACCTGTGAGCTGCAGCTGGATTTCTCCTGCTCTGGCGGATTCCATGGAAATCTGAGACGCCGGGTAAACCATGTGACAGCCTACAGCACAGGTGAGCGCCTTCTCTTGCTTTTGTCTTTGTTGAGTTTGGTGCATATCCAGTGCATTGATTGATTAGGTTCTGTTCATACGTCACACAAAATGTCAAACGAGATAAAAATTGACTGATTTGGTTTGTAGTCGATCGCCTGCAATTTTCACTTTTTGGGTGTACACATTCACCATTTGGTTCAATTAAAGATAGTCGTATTATTGCACGTCACTCATTCTAAGTTCAAGATTGATCCTTAATACGGACCTAGTTAACCGTCACGGGCATATTCTAAGAGTGCGGCTAAAATTCACTCTGATACTATGTAGATTTGTCGGATTCACATTCAAAATCAATTGGCAATGAGTGAGGAGCTCAACTATATATGAGGATCAATCTCGAACTCAACTTAGGCAATGTGAGATATACTACAATGCTCAACCGGTTCCACGATCAGTAATGTATAGTTGTGTGTGACATTTTGAAAATTTAAAGTGATATGTGGTAATTTTTTATTAATTTTAAAAAAAATTTAATTTTTCGACGCGACTGGTCAAAGTTTAGGTGACAACACGCGTGAGTCTTAAAGTCTACGACGTGCACTATATGACGCTTAGGACGAAAGTAGCCTTTGTTCTACGCCGACGCCGCCAATGTGGATTCTTCTTTTCTCACTGTCTTTACTCTTTAGTGGTCTCTCGAGTGGCAAAGATCCAAAAAAATCCTTTTTATATGCTAATTCAAATAACTTAATAATTAAAATTTGATCAAGTCAAAATTACGGAAAATATAAAAATAGGGTTTTACTATCTATTGCAAATTTAAGAGTGTAATTATCTCCAATTTAACTTTGGTCAGTTACCCCAATTTTAGTTTTATTTGACTCACAATTTTTAATATTAAAAAAATATTATTATGAAACTAAAAAAATAAAATTATTTTTTCAGATGTCATAAAAAGTATGATTGAACCACAAAACATAAATTTATAAACATCTCCATGCGTAGAAATTCAATGTTTACAAAATAGTGGCGGGCTTTAAGGATGAGTATCATATAAAAAGGAAGTAGGTTTGGAGATGGAAAAAAAATGAATTGAGCACATGGTTACAATTTGAATGCTCCCTACTATTGTGGTCGAGATGATGAAATCGGATTTGGTGCTGCGCAGCGCTTTGTTGTGAGCATAAAATGACGTCGTTTTGTGCTATAAATGACGTTGTTTTGGATGACAGTGCACGTAACGACATCATTTATCGCACAAAACGATGTCGTTTTATGCTCGCAGCAAAACGCTGCGCAGCACCGGATCTCTGTCCCAAGATGATAATGAAGATTTCAAGATGTCGTGGATGAAGCCAGATTAGCACCGGAGGACATTGTTCATGTGAATAGTGCGATGCCTCCTCGTCCTTTTTGTGTATATGATAGAACATGTAGACTGTGGTGGGTTTTGTGAATACTGTTTCACTTGTGTCCTAGCAGTGTCATCCTACATTCCTACGTTGGAAGATTACGCTAAAATTTGTAAATGTGCACGATAATTAGATTCAGAATGATTATAAATGAGATAAGAAAGTAACGACCAAGTCAAGAAGTAAATCATGTTTTACTTAAGGCATAAGTATAAAAAAATTAAAGAGAACAACAAATTTATCAGTGAACGGTCTCTCATAACAATATGAGTAGATTTTTCAATTTTCTAATTTGTCTGTGAAAAACTGAAAAGTTAAAATAAAACATAAGAAGTTTCAGTAAAACATGCATCATTTTAGAAAGCCTTTCCGACCGTCACATTTTCATCCATTTGCCTTATTGCGATAGTACTTTTTCATATTAAATTTTCTTTTATAGTCTTCCGTCTTATTCTTATATTTTGCAACTCTCAACGAGTTATCTTTTGAAACTGTTGTTGCTTTTAAGTCTGCTATAATTTTTTGTTGTTGCATTTGTTGTGCCGTTCCTCACTGCGCCGGCCGGAATGCCTTAGAGTGGCAATTCACGATTTTTCACTGGAACATTTTGACAAATAGTAACTTACAAAAATTCAACAGTTGCACGAGGATAGAGAAAACATTTTCCGGTTTTTAAGCTGTCTCTGATTCTTTCAGGGCTACGTCTATGTGTTGCCACCGGTCGAAGGCTATTTCCATCCATTTTCAATAATAACCTTTTTCCTTACAAAAATTACATCTTCCAAACAAAAAGTTCAAAAAAAAATTAAAAATCAAAATGACTCTCCACAAATTGAAAATATAAATATATAAATCTACACAATATAATTATTTGAGATAAATGACCCCTCTAAAACCACCTTATCCTAGACAAATAAAAAAAAATTACAGTCTCCCAACCAAGTCATGCTTAGCTTGCATACTATTGCAAAAAATGAAAATAAAAATCACACAATATCTCATTTATCATTTTCAATTTTGATTTTAATGTTTAAATTTTTAAAAAAAAAATCAACACACAAAATACAGTTTCTTAATTCATACTCTGTTTCATAAAACACATATTCAATAGCAAGCCTTTTCTTCAAAATGATTCTGAATTCCTTTTCTGGTGTGTTGCAACTCATCCATATCCAAAACGGTGCGATTTATCACCCCGATCGACTCATCCTCTTCAGAGCGTTGTTCGACCTTAATTTTCAAAAATTAAAATAATAAAATTTATCTTAAGGCTGTGTTTGGTTTAAGGAAAGTTGGAGGGAAACGAAAGTTAGAGGGAAAATAAATCTATCAAAAAAATCATTTATTTTACTCTTATTCGATTTGAGGTGAAAATTTTTGTAAAAAGTATTAAAACATTCTTTAATTTAAACAAATTTTTCATCATATTTTTCATCTAACAATCTATTAAGTTTTCTATCCTCAATTTTCTCTAAACTAAATAAAAAATTTCTTCAAATTTTCCCTAAACCAAACACAGCCTAAAAGAATTCTGAAACTTATAGTCTGCTCAATTAATAGAAACTTTTAGGCACAGAACGACGCCAAAGATTTTAGGGTGCAGGAAACGTTGACGGAAGAAGACAGATACATACAATAATCTTCTTTGACGGGGATTCTCTAATTGGGGGTAGATTTGTAAATTGTAAAAAATAGTTTTTGGATAAAATTATAGATCATGAAACTACACATGAATGGGTCAAAATTAAAAATACTTCAAAATTACAAATTGGAGATATTAACCATCATTAACTTGCAATTTGCGATAGTACAGATTATGTTTTCATACACGAACAAGGATACAAACCCCACACATCTAAGCTGGTGTGCAACAACCCAAAACTGTTATTTACCAATCAAAAGGCGACATTTATGAATTTAAATTTAAATAACATTCTCATTTGGTTTAATGGATGTGTTAATTCAAAATTAATTTTTAAAATTCAAAACCGCATCGTATTGATTAAGTTGTATGAGATATAATTCCAAAAAGTAGAGAAGCGTATTTATATGGGAATAGATGGGTACAATCAACCGTTATACAGATAAACTGATGAGTCTTTACATAGGCTAATATGACGATTTCATGCACAAACCATGCAGGGCACTAAAACAAACATACTTATAGATGAGCTCACACACAAAAACCAAAAACTGTAAGGAAAACTTTTTTTGGTATTGAACTATCACCGTTTACTCAATTGCGGTATGAATTACTACGATTTCCAAAAAAAAAATGGGATGAAAAAAAATTGACTGATTTCGGATGATGTTTAAGATTAGTTTGTTTGAACACTTCAATATAATTGATCTTATTAAATTTGTTGAGAATTATTAATGATTAAATACGAAAAGACGTCATTTTTATGTGCGCAAAACAATATTATTTATTTTGATAATCAAATGACGTAGTTTTTGCACATAAATCTAAGTTTTATAATAATATTAGTTTAGAAATGTAATGGTAAATTTTATTTTAGAAAATCAATCCTTTTTTTTTTCATCGCACTCTTTTTAAACATCATGATACTTCAAATTATAATTAGGTAAATGATAATAGTTCCCCATCTCTTCTAAATTTTATCCCGAGAATAAATGGATATCACGACTAGTCAACTAAACAACTCCCACAAGCAAAGAGAAAGACTTCCTCAGAGGAAGAAAAAATGCCCACAACCACAAATATCAGCCTTTGGTGCCTCCAAAAAAAATTCAACTTGACCTCTTGAACTTGCTTTACTGTATGGATTATAATGTCAGCAAACAGGACTGTATTAATAATCTATATATATAACATAATAGGATTGTCGACGCTCCCGGTTGATTTGGTTCGGTTTAAAATCAGCCGGTTCGGTTTGAAATGTTAACAAATTATTCGGTTTCAAACGGGTCGGTTCGGTTCGGTTTGAAATGTTAATTTAAAACCGGGCGGTTCGGTTCGGTTTGAAATGTTAAAAACTTATTCGGTTTGAAACGGGTCGGTTCGATCCGGTTTGAAATGTTAATTTAAAACGGGGTGGTTCGGTTCGGTTTGAAATGTTAAAAAATTGTTCGGTTAGAAACGGATCGGTTCGGTCCGGTTTGAAATGTTAATGGTTTGGTTACGGTTTCAAATTTTAAAAAATCGATGATTAATTTGATTTGGCTTTTGATTTTTCTCGAACTGAACCGAACCCGTCGGGTCGACGGGTACCTTTCCTAGTTAGAAAATAAAATAATACAAGAGAGGGTAAATTAGTTTATTTAAAAATATTATACATATATATATATAAGGAGTGGATCAAATGAAAACCACTTTGGATATGTAAACTGTGAACTATTCATATCCTTTAATCATAAATCATAAATCATCCAATGGTCAACATAATTTTAAATTAATATTTAATTATTAATTTTTTATTAATTACATATTATCAAGATATTGTTTCCTTAATTGTCGCCACCATATCTCTTATCTCTCATAAATCATCTTCTTCATCTCCAGATCTACCGAGCTAGGTTTATGTCGGTAAATCTTAACGCACGCTCTCGACATCAAAGGTGGAAGGTCGGCTATCGAGGACAACGGCAACAACAACACCGCCACATTCGTTAAATCGGACGAAGAAATCCCCTACGACATCTCCTGTCATCCACATCAGCAACCTGCTGCCCTCCGCGAGGCTGAGGGGCCGGTTTCTGCTCCCAGCGCCTTGAACCTCACCGCCCAAATGTCGGCTCACGGATCCCAGTCGTAGTTGGTGCACATCTGTGTTTCTGGGTTTTAAATAGATGCACATATATGTTTTTGGTGCACTTCTGGGTTTAAATAGGTGCACATATATGTTTCTGGTGCACATCTGTATTTCTGGGTTTAAATAGGTGCACATCTGTGTTTCTGGATTTAAATAGGTGCACATCTGTGTTTCTGGTGCACATCTGTGTTTCTGGGTTTAAATAGGTGCACATCTGTGTTTTTTGACGCACATATGTGTTTCTAGATTTTAAATGGGTGCACATCTAAGTTTCTAAGGTTTATGGGGTTTGTTAATGATGCAGGTCCATATTTGAAGATCATATCATATTTAAGGTCATAATTCAGGGATAATATACTCAGATTGAATTTGTGCACCAAATACCAAACAATGTACCAAAAATGAATTGTGCACCAAAGATCAAATGAAAAAATAAGAATGATTTCCGATTTAAAGAAGAGGGAAAAACTCATTCAAATGAGTGAGAAAAAATTAAACGTTTCATTCCAAATTTAAAGGAGAGAATCAAGGAATAAATCTAACGAAGCATAAATAAGATATTAATTATATTTTTGAAAAATTAAATAATAAATCTATAAAAATTCATGTCCATCGGATGAAATACAATCAACGAATATGATTTATTTACAGTTTACATATTCAGGAGGGTTTTCACAGGATCCGCCCCCTATATATATATCCCGGGGAGAGATCCGTTGAGAACCTCCTTATATTGAAAACTTTCTGAATCAATCATATTCACCGATTTTTTTCCAAATTAAACACAAATAAAAGTAACAGGATTAATGAATGTGAGACATAATTAATTTTCATTTGATATAATGAAGTGAGAGGTGCTAGTGACATTTATGTAGTGTCAATTAAGAAAACTTTAGTTTTTCCGTAATCACGCTTAAATATTTGATTTACAGATTTTATCTCCTTGATTTTTGGATTCTGTTTTCTTTATTTCCGGATTTATGTTTTCTGAGTTATAACGTTCTTAATTATTTTTCTAGTTTTTTTTCTAGTGAACATTTTTTCTGATTTTGTACAAATATTTTTTTTTGGTAGTGAACATCAATAGTGAACATGTTCACTATCAAAGCTCCGACCGCTCTGTACATTGCAAACATATGTTTACTGTCAGAAACATTATCTAAAAACTCACATAAAATACTAAAATTTTAATAATATAATAATTTTGAAATAGGTTCACTATTCAAAAATGTACAGTAACAGTGAACATAGTAGATTACGGAGAATCAAACAATTTATAAAGTTCCCAACTTAAAGAGTTTCTCAACTGATCCACCCTCTATATATCCCTGCCCTATATATAATATATGTAACAGAATAGGGTGTTCGTACGACGTTCCCTGTGGTTTGGTTCGGTTCGATTCGATTCGGTTCAGGTTCAAATTTTAAAAAATCGTTCGGTTTATAGTTTCATATTTTTAAAAGGGGTGATTAATAATTTGATTCGATTTTTAATTTTTATCAAACCGAACCGTCGGGATGACAGGTGTCTTTTATTGTTCGGTTTAAAATTTCATATTCTGAAAATAAATAACTAATAATTTAATTCGATTTTTAATTTTTTTCAAACCGAACCGCCAGAACGACGGATGCCTTCACTAGTGACTAATAAAAAACTTCGAGTCCAAATTGCAGTGTTTCAGTGTTAACTGTACATTCACTCGAACATACCTGATTGGGCTTAATAGAAAGCTTTGTAACTAATTGGGCTGGATCTGTTATTGGGCTGACGAAATCAAATTGTTCCACCAGCTCCATATTGCTAAGTTCATTAACCATAGTTAATCAACAATTAACAGGTAATTAATTAACATCTAATATACTCCATCAATTTGAATAGATTAAGGTGAAATTAATACTAGCGGTTGAACAAATTTAATAGGTAGGAGGTTAACATTTTTTTGAAAAAGTTCGTGCAAAAAGTAAAATTGGTAGATGATTATTGGTGAGGAATGTATTCTTTACTGTATTGATTATGATAATAAAGTGATTAATGTTTGACATTTTAAGATAGTTGTTGATATTAAATACGCATTGAAAATTGGTAAGTGACAAATAAAAATGAACAAAAAAAATTTGATTAAGTGACATGTAAAATAGGATTGAGGGAGTAATACATTAAGAAACTGCCACAAAGCAAAAATAACACGCCTAAGTAAAATCGCATCTACTACTCGCACTCGAAAATCTCGACGGGTAATTCATTTCGATTCTCCGGCGATCCGTTTCTGCTGCTTCATCTTCGCGCTCGATTGCGTTCAGGTTAGCTCCGGCTCTCAGCTCCCAATCGGTTCGTGTTTTTCATCTTGTTGACCTAATCGAGCATGTTAGCTAGGTTTTCGGATTGATGAACGGTTTGGCTGCGGCGTTGTTGTGTCGATCGGTTGGTTAGTTCAGGTTAGGGTTTTGGTATTGGCGGGTAGCTGGATTTTTGTTTGCCGCGGAGGCTGTGACTTTAGATTTCTATTTGATGTCGAGTTGCTGATTCGGAGCCGGAACCACCCTGGGCTGTGTGTCGTGTTGATGGATATGGTTCGGCTGCGTGGAATTGCTTCTCAGTTCTGAAGTCTGCTTGTTGAATTTGTTTGATGATTTATGATTATTTTTTGGCCTTGTGGTGTGTAGGGATTGGAAGCTGATTGTGGAATTGGTGTGTACCGGGCAACATGGTTTCATTTGAAATGAATGATCGAAAGAGTGAGTGGAAATGCTTTTTCATGTTGGATCACCTCTATATTTCTTTTATTAGTGATTTAGAGATATATTTGAATTGAAATTTTTTTTTAACATTATTGGTTGCTTGAGTCTAGAGAGCAATGATTATGAAATCGATATATGTATCCGAAATGGGTTACGGGATAGTTATGGTAAGCCAAGTTAGTGTTTGCCAATGTCAATTTTGCCTTGTGTAATGGTACAGCAAGGCTTCGAGTTTAGTTCTTCCATGCACAGCAGGGTTATTAGCGACATCTATATTTCATATGAACTTGCAGTTTCATCATAATGCATTGGAATATATAGAGTTTAGGATATTGAATAGTTTTGAAAGATTATTTGAATATAAGAGTTGTAAAGTTGATCTGTCTGGACATTTGATGGGCAGTCTTGAAATTTTGGTTCTGAAAACAGTCTTATGAAGCAATGATTGACTCGAGTTACCTGGATTGAACCACAATTTGTTGATTTCCGGTTATTACCTGGCTTGAACCACAATTTGTTGATTTCAGGTTTATATTTTGTCTGAAGTATGATACATCCTTAACATAGATGTTGAATATAATGCACATATTCTCTTCTTGTGCGTTTTCATTGTACTTTTCCTGATGACTTGCAATTGCCTTCCAAGCAGAGATTGGGCTGGGATTGACAGGGTTTGGAGTATTCTTCTCTTTCTTAGGGATTGTTCTATTATTTGACAAGGGCTTGATTGCAATGGGAAATGTGAGTTGTGATTACTGTAGTTTCAATTCTCAACATCCGTCTGTATTTGCATTCATAACTACTTGTTAAAGAAGCTCATGTATCTGTGATTTTTTCATGGAAAACCAGATTCTCTTCTTCTCTGGGATGGCTTTGACCATAGGGCCAAAGTCTACATTGCAGTTTTTCATGAAGCGACAGAACTACAAGGTCGTATTCCGTAGTTCTTTCTCCAGTTAGCGTGTTCCTTATTGGAAGCATGTGTTGAAGCTGATATACTTTCATTTCGATTTTCATCCTGATGTCTTGGTGCCCGTTGTTGTTCTTTCAGGGAACAATTTCTTTTGGTATTGGCTTTTTCTTTGTTATCATTGGATGGCCAATCATAGGCATGATTTTGGAGACATATGGATTCATTGTTCTTTTCAGGTCTGGTCATACCATTTCTTTAGTGCTTAAAACAGTTACAATTGGAGGAAAAAAAAAGGAATGATAATTCATTTTGGTAGACTCACGGTTATGTTTGGCTATTTGGTGCAGCGGCTTCTGGCCTACAATTGCAGTTTTTGTGCAAAGGATACCAGTTCTCGGTTGGGTGTTTCAGCAACCATTTATCAAAACTGTATGTTTCTTTTGATGTCTTTATGTTCTCCCTTTGTGTAATCTGTATGTTGCTGTTGATGATTAATAGCAGACATAACTCAACTATCAAAAATAATAATACACAAGCTACTTGTAGCAAACAAAGTCAACTTTATAAGTGTAGGTGGCTTACTTTGATCAAGTACTGAAAGTAAAAAAGATGATTTAATAATGATGGTGTTGAGACATAAGTCATAATATGGACTCCTTTGATGTGTCAATTGTTAATAACGCTCCGAACACAATTAGCAGTTGCAAATACCACCTCTAGAGGTTGACCGAGTAATGGGAAATCAAACCTAGAACAGATCACATTGGATTTTGTATCTTTTTTAGTTAGGTGCCCATGAAATTTTTTATAGGTTAGCTAACTTTCTCTCATGTCAAATATCGTTTTTGTGATGGGATAATACTTAGTCTTTTGCTGTACCCTGAGCAAGTTATTTTGGATCATCTGGTTTATCATTTTGCCTAACGCTCATCTTCATTTTGCTTTCAGTTTCTTGATCGTTACAGAGGCAAGCGAGTTCCTGTATAACCAGTAGGGTAAGGGATCACATGCTCAATGGATTTACGTGACAGATTTTGTACGGCTCTCTGTAGTATACCACCAAATGCTAACCCTGTTTTAAAGATGTTTTGTGTATAGTGAATGTGTAGACTGTTCTTCACAAATAATGACAGATTCATTTTTTTTTGTTTTTTATGAACCCTCATCATTTCCTTCTCCTTTTTACTCTCTGCATGGATATCTCTCACTAGTACGAGATTATGTTCACTGATGAGTAGCTTCTCTTACTCGATTTTTGATTCGAATAAAAAAAACAGAAAAAAAAATCCAAATCAAAAAACAACATCGAGCGGAAGGCTGAGAAACGTGGGAGATTTTTCACAAAGTTACGATAAGCAGAAATGAATAAAACATAAAATAAAATAAAATGATTGACACGAACTTATTTTTAAATTAAAAAATTCCGACAATTTATTAACTTATTTAAAATGAAAATCCAAATTGCTAGTGCGAATTTTCTGGGCACATGAATCTACACTACAAATCCCAGACAACATCAATCAGCTTACATATACTTGATGAATTTTTTCCCGTGTTGGTTGCAGTCACTAGCATTCCGATCTAGACTCAAGAACGAAAGCGAGGTCTACATCGTCCATGTAACATCTACGAATCAGGCACCAGTCTGAAGTGGGTAAGTCTTCCACACCCAAAAAAAAAAAAAAAGGTTTCAGAACAATCCATGTACTAAGTTTCACTCACTCATTTGGCGAAACGAAATTGTCCCATAAAAGAAACTATATAAAATAAGATTTTAGAATAGTGAGCTGCAATTACGAGTTTTTTTTTACATCTAACATGTCCGGTTTCAGATTTTCGACTCATGTTCTGTATTTTTCTGTTAGATCCTTCAGCTGTGAAAATGAATATGCTCAACTGATTGGCAGCCACGTCATATTGGATCATTCAAATGGATACTCACCAAGCAATATGTGTTTGGTGAAGCGAGGCCGCTTTGATGACTGATAAATGGAAGGGTGGATGAGGCCAGGAGTTTTTGTGGGGCTTAAAGCGAAGTTGTGTAAAGGGTCTGTGGAGAGCCACAGAATGAAAAAAAATCGAGCAAGCAGGGTTGTCCGCGCATTTCTTTCTGTGTCTATCTGCAACCAAACCTACACAACATGTCACGTGTGTGGTTCAAGAAGATCAAAAAACCGAACATCATGTGCAAGATTACAAAATCTGAGGGGACCCTTGAAAAAGCCCGGTCACATTTTTCTCAGCTAGTTTTCGGTTTCGAAAGCATGACTTGATCTGGGGAGAAAGGGAACTTTCCTGATTTTCGATCAATGATTGCTTCCCGAAACGCATTACTCGAGTTCCAAATTTTCAACTGTCACCGGCCCTGTCTGATCCGGAAGTTTCGCAATCCAGAAGAGCAGAGAGAAAGCATGACAAGTGTCAGCCAGACAGATTCGAAGCGAGCATCTCACCAAACAGACACTGATGTGAGGTGAAACAACCGGCAAGCAATCGGATATCCGTTCAAAGGCGAAACGGCTTTGAACACGTAAGGTTCGAAATTATTACCCTCCGGTTTGTTGTTTAGCTGAATCCGAAGCTTGTCTTACGCATTAAGAAATTCAAAGTTAGGAAAACAAATATGTTTACTTCCTTGGCAAGCTTTTTTATTACTTTTTTTTTTTTTTGTTGATAGTGAGAGGGAGATATGTTGCCGTTTAGTTCACACGCATGAGTAGTAGCGTGTTATGATTCGGTTGAACCTCAAAGCGAAGGTTGTTTAACAATGCCCCCATTTGAATTTTTGCCGATTCAGCTGGACTATAATTTTACGCAAATTTTTGTGTGTTTCGGGAGCGCCTGCTCTCGGAGAAGACGTCGTTTTGAATTTGTCTAAAACGGCGTCCCTTTACGTGTTACACACTCGCTCGGCCAAACAGCTGATGAATGTATAAGCGCAGCTGATGAATATACAAAATTGATGAATATAGAAGCACAACTGATGAATATGAAAGCACAGCTGGTGAATATAGAAGCACAATTCGTGAATATTCATCAGTTCTGCTTATATATTCATCAATTGTGCTGCTATATATAACTGGTGAATATAGAAGCATAACTGGTGAATATTAATCAGTTATGCATCTATATTCATCAGTTGTGCTCAGTGTATTTTACATGTACAACGTAAAACGATGTCGTCTCCGGGAGCAGGTGCTCCCAGAGCAAGGAAGAGTCATTGATAATTTTATTATGACTCAAATTCTACGATCCAATAGCTCTTTTTCTTACTAATTCATTAATTCGGTGACTCGCATTTGACAATTTGTATGTTTCTAATTTAGTCCGGAAATGTTGGGATGCCTTCCAAGCAACAACAGTAAATCATGAAAGCACCACATATATTTTGGTGGATGGCATTGAAAAAAGTAGCAACTAGCCAAAATCGCAGTAGAATACAAAAATGAAGGGCCTTTTGGACTCGGTTTGCAGCCACAGACTGTTTGAATGAAATTAAGCACGCTTTCTTATCCAAAGCCAGCCAGTGCCCAAAGCATTATTCAGGAACTTCTTCATCTTTTTTCGCCAGCCACACACACACACACAAGAAAAAAAAAAGCCAACAACATATGACCAATGAAGAAGTTGGCTTGGCTGTGGGGCTTCTGCAAAATCCGGCCACCCAAGAAAACCCCAGATAAAAAAAAAATGGTGTTTTGTGGATGATATTCAAGTTCACCTCTGGTTCTGGACCGCCAGTAAATGGAAATGGGACTTGAGAAAGTTTACTTGCAAACCAAATTTAAGTTACCATTTTGGTACTTAGAATTTCTTTGCTATGATTTGCATTTTTTTATCAGCAGCAAAATCTCTTCAAAAAGGTTATCGTGGCTTCCTATATCATCTGCAGATCTCTAGCTATGAATAGCATTCATCAGTTGCAGATCAAATCTCTTCTACCTGTGATCCATTTGAAAAGCTGTCCTCAACTGTCAAATGGGAAGGTCCACATTTCCTGCAAAAAACCACCGACCAAATTAGCCAAGTCTTATCCCAGAATCAACTCTAATATGTTTATGTTTTTTGCACGGAAAAGTTTGAAAAGGGGCTTGCAAATTTAAGGGTATTATTATTCTTAATTTGAATTTCAGAGGTAGATTTCATTTTGATCTCATCTGTAATTACATTATTTTCAATTAATTTAAATACGAGTATACTTTTACTATTTTCAAAAACATTCTTATCACACTAAAACAAAATAACGGCATAAATTAAAAAAGCCCTAATTTTCCCTAATCAAGACTTTATTGTGATAAGAACATTTTTGAAAATACTAAAAATATGTTTGAGTTAATTGCAAAATAGTGTTATTACATATGGAGGATCAAAATGAAAAATATCTCTAAATTGCAAATTAGTAATAATAATTACTCTTAAATTTGCAAGTGGTGGTAGTACGCACCCGTTTTCATATTTTCCTTTTTTTTACTACGTACAAGAGAGTGATTTTTCCATGAACATCATCAATGAAAAAATCTATATGAAATTTGACTGGTGCTCAATTTAAACGGTGGAAGAAAAATCCGCTCTCATATTAAATTAGATTAATTATATCCATACTTAAAATTAATTAACAACATGCAATAAATCCAACTATATAATTACTGATTTAGAGGTTCCAATGGTGCCCGCTTTTGACACGGAAAGAACGAGCTGAAACTATCCTAACACGTATACCGAAAACGACGTCGAGGTGATTATTTTACTCACCTGTCAGCTTCAAATTTGCAGCCCACCAGCCTTGTCTGCTGTCTCAAAATGAAGCTGTTGTTATTATAAATAAATCAGCGCCTTCTTCCTTTTCCCTTCATTATTTCCACACCCAGCTTTAATTCCCATCTCTTGAAAATGGCCGCAGCTTCACGCCTCTCAACCTCTTCGATCCGCGTCAGCTTATCATCCACCGCGAGGCGGCGCCGCGACGACATCTGCGCCACCGTCCGATTCCCAAGAGCCAGAATGTTTTCTTGCAGCATTCGCGCGGCGGCCAAGAGCTCGACTTCGACCTGTGAACCACAAGCCTCCGCTAATCAGAAAACCGCAGGACTCATGCAGCAGGCCGAGGAGCAGGAGGAGCGGCTTCACACGATACCTGGCAGTCACGGCGGCAGCGGGTCTTCAGGCGTGCCGGTGTTCGTCATGCTGCCGCTCGACACCGTGACGCACGCCGGTAGCTTGAACAAGCCCAAGGCCTTGAACGCCAGCCTCATGGCCCTGAAAAGCGCCGGCGTGGAGGGTGTCATGGTCGACGCCTGGTGGGGGCTCGTCGAGAAAGACGGACCCCTCAACTACAACTGGGAAGGCTACGCCGAGCTCGTGCAAATGGCCCACAGGCACCGTCTCAAGCTTCAGGTCGTCATGTCTTTCCATCAGTGCGGAGGCAACGTCGGCGACTCCTGCAGGTAATCTTCCACCTTCCTTTCAAAAATAAGTGCTTGATCATCCCATCCAACACCCTTTCCGATTTTTTTAAATTTTTTTTGGCAGCATACCGTTGCCTCCGTGGGTGCTGGAGGAAATAAGCAAGAACCCGGATCTGGTTTACACGGACAGATCAGGGAGGCGGAACCCCGAGTACATTTCTCTAGGATGCGACGCTCTGCCAGTTCTCAGAGGAAGAACGCCGATCCAGGTTTACTCCGATTACATGAGGAGCTTCCGCGACAGATTCAGAGACTACCTGGGAGGAACCATCGTGGTAAATACCTGTTCCAAAGTAGCCCAAGTTCATCATCAGATCAGACACACTCCCATCTTAATCATGAAAAAAATTAAGGTAGAAAATTATAAGAAAGAAAGATATCCGCAGAAAATCGTCAAAGACCTCTACAGACATCATCTAGCCTTGATGCCTGAGTTTCTAGTTCGTCGATTTTATTTTTTTTTCACCCCGAAAGAAACCTGGGATCGGGGATATTTTGAGCACAGGATAAAAAAATCTAAAGGAAGATGTGTTTTTCGCGATGCTAGTTGCACCTGTGTTTTACTCCGATTGATATTAAAATGGATACTTGTCGAGAACGGGGCCCAAAGATTCGATGCGTTTGTATATGCTGATAAATAGTTACATGTGAAACACCGAAATGAAATTTGTATTTACATACCCAATAGAATGATGATTGGCAGGAAATTCAAGTTGAGGAACTTATCCGAATTTTTCGTTGATGTTGCAGGAGGTTCAAGTGGGCATGGGACCCTGCGGCGAGCTGAGGTATCCGTCTTACCCGGAGACCAACGGCACCTGGAGGTTCCCTGGCATCGGCGAGTTCCAGTGCTATGATAAGGTACCTGAGTTCTGCAACTAGATCATTCAGAGAAATATCAGAAGAAGAATAAACAAACGAAAATGGCAGATGGAAGTTTTTTTTTTTTTTTTTCTTGACGAGATTTTATTTTCGACAGTACATGAAAGCCTCGCTGCAAGCGGCAGCTGACGCTGTCGGCAGAAGCGAGTGGGGGAGAGACGGGCCGCATGACTCAGGGAACTACAACCAGTTCCCTGACGACACCGGTTTTTTCCGGAGAGACGGAACATGGAACACTGAGTATGGCAAGTTTTTCCTCGGATGGTACTCGGGGAAACTCCTGGAACACGGAGAAGGAGTTCTGTCAGCGGCCGAGGGGGTTTTCCAGGGGACCGGAGCGAAGCTGTCGGGGAAGGTAGCGGGGATACACTGGCACTACAACACGAGGTCTCACGCGGCGGAGCTGACGGCGGGGTACTACAACACGAGGGACCGCGACGGGTACGTCGAGATAGCCCGGCTGATGGCCAGACACGGCGCGGCTTTGAACTTCACCTGCATGGAGATGCGGGACCACGAGCAGCCGCAGCACGCGGGCTGCTCGCCGGAGGGGCTGGTTCGGCAGGTGAAGAAGGCGGCGGAGGTGGCCGGCGCGGAACTAGCTGGGGAAAATGCACTGGAGAGGTACGACGCTGGCGGCTACGAGCAGGTGGTGGCGACCAGCAGGTCGGACGTGGGCAGCGGTCTCAGCGCTTTCACGTATCTGAGGCTGAACAAGCGGTTGTTCGAGGGGGAGAACTGGCGGAACATGGTTGAGTTCGTGAAGAGCATGTCGGAGGGCCGGAGCAGGAGGCTCCCGGAGAGCGACCGCACCGCGACAGACCTGCGTGTAATATTCGTCAAGGAGAAAATGTCCGATGAGCACAAGGAAGCTGCCATGGCGTAATAAAAAAGTACAAAGTTCAGAAGATCATGATCGCAGTTTCTTCCTTCTAAGTCCTGCAGAAGGCCCTGTGTTATAAGATCAAGATCGCTCATTTTCGACACTTATTTTTCGAGGATGCAGCAACCCTTTTACTATTCGTTTTGTATAATATATATAGGTAAATTACAAAAAGATTGTATGAACTAAAGCACTTCACAAAATTGGTAGCTATCAAAGTTTGCAATACTCACAAAAAAGTTGTATGAGATTCTTGTACCTGGTTAAATCACAATCCAACTCTGAAAAATTTGGAGTAATTACAACTCGTTCTCTTATAACACTAGCAGATACTATAAAATTATATGTTTTTATACTAAACCAGACACCTCTAGAATAAATTGTAATTTAAATACAATTCGAAATGATTTTTTTATGGAAATTATAAAATTTTATAGTTACACTCGCGATTTCAGAAAGAATGGAGTTAATATTTTTTTTACATTTTCCCACATATATGAACTTGTGTAGGTAAGAAGACGTTCATGTCAAACAAGAAAGATTCACAGAAGGTAGAGTAGAAGATACAGTCATACCTGAGCTAAGATCAGTAGCTCAAAATGCCGAATTCTGCATCCAGAAATTAAGCTGGTAATCTATATTGCCTGAAGAATCCACCCTGATAAAATCAAGTGACATGAATAACGGGGAACAGCAAATGGCGACCAAGTTTCTCAGATATAATTGTCAGGTTGTCTCTGAAGCAAATAAGCTTTCAGGTTCACAAAATGTCAACACTGGAGAGCACTAGCCAAATGGGCTCTCATTTCTTAAGAAAAACTCGAAATGCGTCCTTTGAGCTGCGCGAAACATGTCCGGAATCCGGATACGGAGTCTTAAACAGCCAGGCCGACGATCGTACGAAAGAATCGCAAAATGCTGCTTCTTGTAGTGTCGCGCATAAGTTAGGTTCGGAAAAGCAAGGCTTTCAGTGACCGGTAGACTTAGGATTTCACTAGGAGCTTCTTCATGAATGAGGTAGTATCTGAACTTGAGTATTGCGGGACGGATAAGATGGGTGACTTCATTTTAGCTGGGGATGCCACAGCAGTCTCCGGCTTTGTGCTGGTGGAGCCAGGCCGGGAATGTCTCGGATGTCTTTGTTGTTCGGATGCACGAGCTGCGGCAGAAGAGATAACAACGGTGAGAGGCTGAGATCCGGCTGCGTTACTATTTTGCATATGGGTGACATGGTTAAAGGACGTGTAACCTTCACAATGATGATGGCTATGACACCGATGACGATGAGAAAGAGCAGCGCCATTATACAGCGATCTGTGGCGACCTACACAAAGATATCAATTCGATTGAGATGCTCAGGAGTGGACAAAGATGAGGGTGAGATGAGGCGGCAGATTGGAACACAGACCTGCCTGCCGATTTCCTTGACCAGTTTAGAGGCTTTCTTGATCGAGAAATGGATGGAGTCCAGCTCGTTAACGACTCTGCTCATTTGCTCCGTCTAGAGATAAAAAATAAACACACGAAATGGATAAGAGTTGAGTAGATTCGAAATTTCGAATCTTGATTGTTGAACTTGGAGTAGTTTCGAGAATATAGAACAAAAATGTCTCCTCATGATGTGAATAAGAGCCTAGGTTAGATGATAAATGATACAAACCTGCGCTTTTAGAGCTGCTGCGGTCTCTGTGCCGACAGCGACAGTGTCTTGAACAACCTAGTACGGAAATGTAAAAAATGAACATCAACGTGGGTGTAGAATTATTTTTTGTAAAACAAAATATAAACCAACGAAAGAGTTGAAGGAGAAATGTCGTGTGAATTGATTTTCTGGAGGATACTAACCTTCTTGGCTCTATCGATCGCCTGATCAGTCTCGTCCATCATCTGATTTCCGCGGTTGATCAACTCTTGATTTGTCATTGCTGCAAAATCAGTTTCTTTTAAATTAGTGCAATTTTGAAAGCAAAAATCCATCGATCCTGGACATCAAGCTCGAACCAAAAATCTATGACTCTCGAGATCGGCGGTGACTTTGCAACTGATGAGGTGTAATGGATGCTTTATGAGGCAAGCATTCTGAGAAAAGGTAAGCAACTAAATCTGAATGAAGTGCGTCTGCTGGCAAGATGCTCACTTACATGATGCTAGCAAAACATTCTCCTCCCCGTGACCTTCACCGGGCCCCTCGAAAAGATCAACCCGCTTGTTGTTTTCAAGCGTGGCCGAATGCCTGTAATATAACAAGTTAGCAAGGCCACAAGAAAGTCCGGGACAAATGCAAGAAATCGGTATAACAGCTGAAGAGCAGTTATGCGAGTAACTCACTGCTTCTTGAGCGCCACATAATGATTCAACTCTTTGATCTGCGAATTTCATGGAGATAGACAAGAATCCAAGTTAGAAAATAACGAACGGTGAACGTAAAATTATGTAAAAGGTGTGTACCATGGACTGTTTCTTCTCGTTGAGCATCTTGGCGGCGCTGGAATCATTCTGACCCTCCAGTTCTTTCACCTCCCTATCGAATTCCTTTATAAGCCTGCAACGAGCAATAAGAACACAAACAGCTTTAATCATCATAATGCTGATTTGATCACTGTACAGTTATACGGCTAGCAGTTGCGCGTTGATAAACCATAGAGACGAAAAGGGTACCTCTTACACTCCCTCATCTTCTCCGTAAGCTCTTCCAGTTGCCGGCTCTGTCTGTTGGCATCTTTGATCTTTTCCAGCTTCTGAAATCCATTTCTGCGCCACAAAAAATCATACAAACAGTGAACCACCTTTCAACACAATGTCCGGTTTCTTTAAATTTCCAGCTACTGAAACACAACCACGCAGAGAATCCTACGCTGATCCGGAGACAGTATGGAATATCTGATGCTTGGAACTTTTGAACATGATTTTTTTGTGAAATATGATGATACTCCCTCTATACTTTTTTACTTGTCATTTAACTAACACATATATGTATATTCATTTTTACCTGTAACTTAGCAATTCCAATGCATATATAATACCGTCACCTAATTTTAAAAAAAAGAAATTAATTACTTCATCATTATAATCTATAAAGAAATGCTTAATAACACCCTCGTTCTACTTTTTACACACAATTTAGAAAATATATATATATATATATATATATATATTAAATACTAACATATTAAATTTGTTCAATCACTAGTATTAATTCACTCAATTTAACAAGAGAAATAAATCAAATTCTAGTTTGATAATATTTTTTTTCATAATTTTTGAACTGTTGAATAATTTGTAGGTCTAAAGATAGCATGAACAATAAAACTGACAAATTTGAGTCAGGGACGAGAACGAACAGCAGCTTGAAAAAATAAATTAATTTTTTTAAAAAAATTGAAACTGAAAGGATGTGAATAAGATATGACTGGAATGGAAATCGGCAAAAGAAAGACTCACGACAATGCTCGGAGAATGTCAGAAATCTGGCCGTCGATGTCGGCCAGCTCCTCGCTGATATGCGACAGCGACGACGCCATTTCTCACAGCCGCAGAGCAACGGAGCTCCTCCTCTAGATCCAATCCGCCACAGCGCGATTCATTGGGCTCGTGGCAGATGAGCCAATCAAAACTAGAAAACAAGCGGGTTCGGAGTCGAATCTCAGAAATCGAAATGCAGGGTTGAGGGAGCTGGAGAAGAGACGGGAAAATTGAAGACGCGGAAAATGTTAGGGGGGTGTTCGCTGGATCGTAGGGGGAGGGAACCTGGAAGATCTGTTTCTGTTGAGAGATTTGAATTCGGTAAATTGTAAGATTAATTATGTTTCAGATCTGAGCGATGATGATGAAATCGGCTACTCCATTCTCGTCTTAGCCGCTGTTGACATTAGGGAAAAAACAATTAAAGGCTTTCATTAATTCAAATATTAAATAGAAAGAAAAATTAAATTGAAAAATATCATTTTATTTATATAAACAAAACAAAACTATGATTTTTTCAAGTAATAAAATTTAATAAGCATAATTATAATTTATAAATCAAACTCAATTAGTTATAAATAAAATCTTAAATTAATCCAAAACTTTTTTACATACGGCCAATGAAAAGCAGTGATAAGTCACAGGACTTTTCCTGTTCTCCCTTATCTTCCCTTGACATAAGGGACATAATTATAATTAATAAAATTAGTTAATTATTCGTCTAGGAGACTTCTGAATTATTCTCATACTGCACTAAATATAAAAGGGTTCTTGAGGATTTGAATACTAATAAATCAACTGCATTTCGCCACCCTCCATCCTAGATTGATGGATACATACATAAATGTGGCGGATTATCAACATCACCTGCCTTCTATGCCGCTGATTACCAACAACATCACCAATCCTGAGCAGTTCGATACATAGAGATGAATTTTTTGAAAATCTGTTTCACACGGCTAAGAAATAACAACCCTTGAGAACACCTCAGGGTGGAATAAATATACAAATGCTCAAAAAAACTGCCCACCAGGTTCTTCAAGTACCAAGAATCAATTTCCTACAGAAAGAGATGCAGCCTACAAAAACGCAAGCCTCATGTGTTAAATGACAAATAGCTAATCATCTCATCCTGCAGGATGGTGGAAATGAAAGCACCGACGTCATATTTCAACAAGAGATTCACCAACATGGGCAGTGAAAGGCTTGGTGTCATGGCTTGTGAACCTTGAATCCAAAAATCCTTGGAATGTACGACTGTGATGGCTTTTGTGGTTTTAGGTGAGCATATGTCATCAGGAAGAGGTGAGGGAATGTAGTCCCGAAATAAGCCCC
>NQLW01000008.1:4503943-4534211 GCA_002312845.1 Kalanchoe fedtschenkoi
CACGCCGCGTCTCACTGATCAGTCGGCCACGCCTCGTCAACGTGCTACGCCGCCCTACTCTATCCCTAAACCTTGCACGCCGTTTGGGTCAGATCTGCTTTTTCAAGCTTCCGCTACATCTCATAGAAACCAGTCGACCGTTGCTTATCTATTTTCTCTATCTCGATGTTGTCATTTTAATCTCTCATTCAACCGTTCATCAATCCACCATTCTTATAAATCTCTCCTTCTCCATCACTACTAATCGCTTAGTCCACCTTTACCGCCAGTCACCCGAAGCACTACCAAATCACCCGGCCACGGCTCGAGCACCACCAATCTCTGGATAGTTGGCTTGCAGATTTACTGAACACCTACTATATCAATTTCCTACCTCAGCCTGTTTTGCTTCACTAGTTACTACAGCTTCAAACACATTTCCTGACATTTATATGTTTTATCAATTATTAGTTTACTACTGTTGTATCTAGAATTTAAGAATAATAAGCTGAGAAGTTGAAGTATTGAAACTTTATTAGTTTTACATGTATTAATTGGTTGTATGTTAAAAATTTTATTAGGTTGGTTATACATGTTTTTTAAGTTAGTCTTTTAAATTAATTTTGACTGAACCGAACCGAAGTCGAACCGAACTGATCAGTTTGATTCAGTTTGGTTTTTCAAATTGTATGGTTCGGTTCGGTTCAAAAAAAATGAAAACCGATGAATATCGGTTCGATTCAGTTTTTACATAAAACCGAATCGAATCGAACCGTTACACCCCTAGAATGCACTGAATAGAAGATGCTACCTTGGTATTTTGATCGAGGGTAGTACACATCTTCGCATTTGGGGCAGTATATTTTAACGGTGCTTGATCTGGGAATGTCTATTTGACCAACAGGAAGGCATGGCTGTCCAGCACAGTATACTCTAGGGCACCTTCCGAAATCATAATTTTTGTATTTTTCCAGCTGCATAAATTAGAACATAATTTAATGGAACGCTGCCGGTCTAACTCATTTTGAATACAAGAGCTCTGAACAAGACTATACCATGGCGTTCAATCCCTTGCTAGTCAATATATAGCGGACATGTATTAAACCATAAAGCATCTCTGCAGCAGATTCAACTAATTCATTCTGCTCTTCAGTAAACATGTCACCTGCATATCGCAACCACATTGTTCAACATCAATTGAAGTAACTCGTAATCTGAAACATGTTAAGTTCATTATGATTTGACAACTAATATTTTTAGTTCTGGTGAAAACACGACTAAAGTCGATTGATGATGAAAATAAGTCAGAAATGCTAATCAATTATCTTTGATGTCCTTGAATTCGACTCGCAAAGACATAAATAAACAGATAACATTACCAAGCGAACGATTTTGACACTTCGACATAGCAAAATATATTAGATACAACATCATGCCAGGTGAAATGAAGTAAATAAATTAAATCAAAATTACGGGAAGTTATAGTCTTCAAATGACTTAAGTCCGAATCTGACACATGCTTTGCTTAGTAAGCACTTTAAATGTAGTTTTATGTAAAATAAACTGTATACATACATGTAGTAAAAAATAATTAGTTTGCTGCATGGGTTTGATACGAGGATTAAAGTTATTGGGCATGCAGTGCTACTTACCATTAGACGAATCAATATCCAAAATCATGTCAAGGGCATAATCATAGTAGGGAACTTGACTGGTCAGCCCACATAAATTAAACTCATCTTGAATATAATCCTCGTCCACTTCACAGAAGAATTCATTGCCCCTTAGGTTACAAAACCATGAAATCCAAGATATGTCTTCTGCCTCTGACCCACTTACATCAGACCCTTCACTGTCAGTGTCAGATACTTCTACAAAAGACAAGGCCAGCGAACAAAATTCACTAAATATGAGAACATCAGGCCGGACATATTCAAAGAACGGAACCAAAATCATACTGCAGTGATCTATCGCCATCAATATCATTGAAAGTAAAACTATAGCCACCACAGATGATGTTGCATTACAAACTCAAGTTTCTACGCAGATCAACATATAGGTAACTTCCATGCACAATACATGTATTGAATATCAAACACATAAAAATCAAGTGGGCACAAAAACATCCGATTTTCAACGGGTCAACTCAACCTACATATAATCTCTCAAAAATAACACAAATAAAGAACTGCAGCACAGATGATGTTGCATATCAAACATCTTCAATGCACAATACACGTATTGAATAACAAACATCTGAAAGACAAGAGTGCATAAAAACATTCGATTTTCAACAGGTCAACTCAATCTACGTATAATCTCTCACAAATAACACAAATAAAGAACCGCAACATGTATTCAATGCCACCATATAAATAAAATATCCTACGTCAGCCTATTTAACGCTTTATATATCCGCAAGAATCAAATGCAGTGTTTCCTCAGACTAAAATCTTCTAGAAACATGTTCCCTCTAATCCATGCATCATTCATTCTACACACAGATCTTAACAAAGTCAGAGTTCACTCCTTAGAGATCCACCGAACGCCTGGAAGGCTGGAACCCTTCCAAGACTCAGCATATCCAATCCAAGCAGTTCAAAACCAACAAGGCCAGTTCGAATACGCAACTCTCTAAAACATCAAAACATGCAAAGAGTCTAAGCACAAAGCCACATCTGAACACATATAAACAGCTACCGTTGGTGTTCTTCATCTCCAGCGCCTTCTTCCCCGTCATCTCCCCAACCTTCTCCTTCTCCTTACCAGCAGTAACGCCCCTGGAAGTAGACGGCGACGACCGCTCCAACTGCTTGTCCAGCACCTCGTTGATCCGCTTCCGGTCGACGCCTCGGCCCTTATACATCACCTCGAGCCCTCCGCCGTCCTTCAATCCCGCCGCATGCACCGATGAAACCCTAGCTTCACAAAGTCACGAAAAGTAGGTTGGATTGGTAGCGGTTTTCGTGAATTGCTGATGGGAGGAAGGATGAAGCGGAAGTGGATGGACGAACAGCACCGCAACCTCCGCCAGCGATTCGAGCTTTGGTTGGGTGGTGGAGTGGTTGGAGAGAAGGGATCGTTGGAGATTTTGGTTGGATCTGGCGACACTCATCAGATTTTTTTTCTTTTTTTTTCTTTTCTATTAATTCTTTCAAAAATATCAGATACATTAAATTTAATTTAATATTATTCAATTTATTCAACTATTATTAAAAAGCCTCTCTTTGATTAAGAAAAAAAAAGAGAAAAGGAGTATGTTTGGAAGAGTAGAAAATTTATCTACATTAACAATTAAAAAGACAATAATACTCTGAACAATGAGTTGTGGTGTCGTTAATACATATGAGTAATTTGGTAATTAATATATGAAAGAGAAAACAAGAAAAAAAATAACGTGAGAATAGATGAATAAGATGTTTTTCTCTCTTTATTAAATTAATGATTAAATTGCTCATGTGCATTAAAAACAGTAAAACTAAATATGAGATGATATTAGAATCCTTTCACCCGTTAATGTGATAAATTTTCTACTATGACAAGTAGAATCCCTAAGCCCAAGAAAAAATTGATAGAAAAAAGAAAATGTGACCGAAAGTTAAATAAATTTTATATTTAATTTAGATTTAGTTGGAGAGAAATAAAGTTACATGAAAATTAGATGAAAACATTTATTAAATTGAATAACACTTTGATGGAATTGGATCCCGAGCTGCAATTTGTTGTGCGGTCTGAAACGACATCGTTTTATTTATTTACTGACTATTTAACCTGAAACGACATCTTTTAAACATATAATTGCAATTGAGTAGTGAACAAGTACATTAAATGACGTCGTTTTATACCCCCACAGCAAATTGCATCGCAGCACTGGATATGATTCTCATTTTGATGTTTTGGTAACAAATTTTCATTTATAATTAAATATTAGAAAAATAGAATAATTAAAATTGATACATCCTCTTATATTCATTTCCCTTAACAGTTTTTCATTTTTTTTCTAGACCAAACAAAGCCTTGAGTAAAAAAAGAATCTTCATTTGACTGAAAATAAATTCAAATTTTTATAATAAAAAAAAATTGATATTCATAGTAACTGGAGTGAGTATTGAAGTTTGCATTTAAATTAGGGAAAAGACACCCTAAGCAACTGCTTGCAGAGCTTGATGGGGATCTGTGGATCACCAGATGCTGATGTTAATCTAGTTGTGCAAAATTGTTGTTTGATTCTTGCATACATCTGATTTTGTGTCATTCGAAAATGTTTTCGGGAACAGCTACAGCTGCAAAGCTGCGACGTGGTTAGTGATTGCGTCGGGGCAGGACTGGGCGCGAAGGAGTTCCAAGCGGTTGAAGGGAGAAGCGAACTGCAAGATGTAGTCTTCGTCTGAACACAACAAGGCAATGGGGTTAGTTCAGATTTGTTCCTGGTTGAAGTTGAAGTTTTGGAGATGAAAAGGGATGGAGCGTTGTAATCTTACTTTCCTTCACAGTTCCGTAGAGCCAGCACAGGACCTCATCGGCAAACGCCAAGCATACTTTTCCCTATGTGATCATTTGTCGCTTGTAAGAGATACGTTAAAAAAAAACAGAAGTTGCAAGAGGGGAAATGTTAAACAGCAACCGAAGGCATAAGGGTTGAAGTTAACATCAGCTCGCACATATAAACAACAGATCTGGAGAACAAGAAGGCAATTTAGCTGCACATAAAAATTCTGGAAAAGAAACTTTTACGTTACCTGCCAGTAATTTTTCACTCTCCCTCTGTGCGTAATTTCTGTTGTTCTCAATCTCTCGGTTCGTACGAGCCGACCTGAATCATCCCTGAGCGCGGCATAAAGAAAGCATGTGAAATTCAGGCATCTAAGAGTATGGGGTTAAGGTACAGGTTAAGTTCCGTATGCATGCAGATGCAAGTCCGATAGGACGCGTGAGGGTTGGTAAAGGCGCATCTGACTTGCGAGTACAATTTCGTAAGCTGAATTGCATTCCGTAGTGCATTATCTTAGAAAAAGAGACATTTGTTTAGTTACGAGTAAATGAGCAATTTTTTATCTACTTTTGGTCAGACTTGATTTCTTCTTCGTTTTCCCCATCAGATTATCTGTGGGGAGAAAAAATGAAATAAAGGAAAGTTACCTGAAACCAACAACGATATAAGGAACATTGGCTAGGAACGACTGAATCTGCAAAAGAGAACAAAATATGTAAAGGGCCATGTCTTTCTAATTTTCTTTCTAAAATAAGGTAAGGTGGTACTGGTACATTGCAACCCCTCATTAAGTTTTACTCATTCGACAACCTGAATACAAGTATCATAGCTTATATGCAATGCGAGTTGGAGCATGGATGTTCACAGAAAAAACTGAAGCATCAACAACCAGTTCAAATTAAATGTCCATCGTGGAATTAACTCATCAGTATCAGCGGCATTATCGAAAATAACATACCCAAAATCTTAGAAGCTTTTCTCTTTCAAATCTTTCCTCAGTCCTGTATTCCAACTGCATCACAGGATCTCCTTTCAATTTCAAGCAATAGAAAGCTAGAAAAAAGCACGCATTTTAGATGCAGAGATCAGATCAACCTCGCGATGTGTTTTAAGTTCCACATAAAATCGTTTCCCATCATTAGTCGAGTCACAGCAATCCATTTCAGCACCCATCAAAATACGATGAGCACCCAACTTGGTTTTAAAAACACCACAAAACTCAACATTGGCATCAACATGATGAATGCCTTCTCCATCTCCTCTACTCGGGTTCTCAGTTGCAAGGCTCTCAAAACAATATCCCCAATAACACCTGGATGAGGAGATAAAAAAAGAAAGCTAATAGTTCATGGTCTCGAGAAGAAAAAAAAAACTGGGCATCCGGCAGTTTTTCCTTTTTCAGTAGTATTTTCTTTGAAAAAAGAGTAGCCTGCAATGTTCTACTCGCGCTTAAGAAAACTTATGATTAACTAGATTGTCAGGTAGGACGTGTTATACCTCCTGCGGTCCAGCTCTCTTTGAGGCCTTTCTGGAAGTTTGTGAACATCAAGATACACAACACCCTTCCTTTTATGTACACCCATTTCCCAAGGCTCGTGTTTGATGTAAGCAGTGGCCATGATCTGCACAGATAAAAGATAGTAAAGACCAAGTCATCTTGGCTTACTAACTGCCAAAATGGCATTTGTGATGATTCAGTGCAGCAGCAACAAAAATTGAAGGGGTCAGAAGATACCTTGTTCAGATTGTGACGGAATGTCTGTAAAAGTAAATAGAACATCAGAAACCACTGGACATATTGAAATTATGTATCATATTACATAACTCAATGAGCCAGACAACATCATACCACAAAGTGCATATTCTCAAGGGGGATTCTTTTATTTCTTATAGCAGCAAGAAGATCCCCAAAACCTTCAGAGCCCAGATCTGGTGGGAATAGAAGACAGAGAGCAGTAAACATAAATATAAGGAACGTGGAAAGAATATGACAACCAGAATTCTTAGGCAGATAACGAAGACTACCTTTTTTCTCAATAAAGGTATCAAAACCTTCATTGAGGTCTGCACCAATATCTTCAGAAATAAGTCGCTTAAAAAGTCTCTGAAAGATGAAAAATCAATAATGAGCTACCAATTTCCATTTGTGTCAGTGTACCAACAAAATATATATCAAAAAATTTGAGAGGTGAATTAAAAAACTTGCCAAGCTGCGGTCGTCAAAGTAGACTTCACCACCTTCTACACGGCTATAGCAAGCAAGTTCTGTTGGCTAGAAGAAAATATTACAGAACAGTGAGTTAGCCTGTTTAATAACGGACAAGGAAAAGACATCTCAACATAGCGTTGTAGACACATACAGATAAACACAGTAGAATCTGAAATCATGAATAAAAAGCTAAACAACCTTAACATATCCTTTTCGGTATCCACCCATTGATCAGCACTATAACTGGGTTTTTAAGCTACTTGAGAGCGAAAGACTTAATAACAAGAGACAGAACATCATACCGCTTGAAAAGGAATATCCTTTCTCGACAAAGTCTCCTCACTCTTATTAAGCTTCAGGTCAGAAACATATCTTTCATCGCGATGATAATTATTCCTATTATTATAACCAAAATTCCCTCTCTGAGGGAATGGTCCACCAGGTCTTGGAAGAAGACCGGCACCCCTATTATTCTGCCCAGACTGCCACCTTCCACCACCCCCACGGCCATATCCCCCTCTTCCCTGACTATTGCTATTATTCTGCAATGGAGGCAGCACTGCCAAGAAAACCACAAACACTGTAACTCACATATTTCACAAGCATTTTACTTACTCTTCAACCTAACCACTAAAAACACAAGTATCGACTCCACAAGCAACCACATCTCTGCATATGAAATCACATTGCAGATAACATAAACCCCACTGCATGAAACAACCTAAAAAATCAACAACACAAGCTTGTAAAGTACATGAGATGATAAGACACAGAGTTGAAAGTGAAGTGTCTGTAAGTATCAGCTCCAGCATAAAGTACAGTTCTGCAACTAAAATCACAACATAAAAAACCCCCATAAAAGAAGCAAAGCTCAGAAATTGAAACTTCAACCATGTAAAGTGACCTAAAGTACAAACATCAAGCTGAAAAATAAGTGTTTCTAAAAATTTCAGCTACTAAAATCACACTACATAGAGCAAAGCTCACAAACTGAAACTCCAAACTCTGCAGTGACATGACATACAGAAGCCGGGGTGAATATAAATATGAAGAGCTTCATACCAGGAATTGAGAAGGGGCTAGTAGCTAGGGTTTTACAATACTCCTCATTATCAGACCCAAACAGATCTCCACCATCCTCAATCTCAATCTCCTCAACCTCATACCCACGCTCCCTCATCAGCTCCCCATTCCCCACCTCCTCCTCCTCCCCGCTGCTACTATTCCCTCCATTGTCACTCCCGCTCCGCGCATCTCCGCCGCTGCTCGCCTCCCTCCGCCCCCGCCCCTCGCTCGCGCTCGACGATCCGGAGGACGACGACGAGGAAGACGACGACCGGGAGGACGAGGTCGACGCCGGCGAGGAGGACGAGGAGCCGCGGTGCGCCTGGTTGTCGTCGTCGTCGTCGTTTGATTGCTTGGAGGCGTTGCGGTGGTCGCTGTGGTGGTCGCTGCCGCCGTCCACGTCGGGCTCGTCGTCGTCGGTGAAGTCGTCGCCGAAGAGGTTGATGGCTTGCTCGTTGAAATCCATTGATCGGTTTTTGCTGGTTTGGATTTTCTTTGGCTGCGCGAGGAGGAAAGCGCTGCTTCAATATCTCGCCGAGCTTGCCCAGTTCACAATTTTAGTTAATTTTTTTTTTCTCCGATTGGACAGTTTTGACCCTCTAGATTGAAAGATGTTACAGGCGAGTCCAGGATGCTACTTAATAATTTATCTATTGATTTTTATTTATTACTTAATAATTTTCATTACGTATATAATATTAATTATTATTTTAAAATCACCTACTTACTAAATTTTATTAATCATTCATACTAATAATTTTTAAATTAATTAATTTAATTTTAAACGATCACTATATATGAATGAGTAATTTTTTTTGTTGAGGATGTGAAATGTGTTTTAAAATGTATTTGGTGGGGTTAGATGAGGAATGCAATGTTCAGCTATTAATTTGTTAGATACTGATTAATTAGAACTTTAAATTGATTGTTTATGTGAATTTATATATATCAATAATATGAAATTATCGAATATGGAGTGATACTCTATGTAATATTGTTTCGATATTTGTTTAAGTGTTATAAAAAGTTTAGGGCATAGAATTATATATTATAAAATCTTAAAATCTTAAGAAATTGAACCTTAAAATTCGAAAACTCTAACCTTCTATATGTAGAACCGTCTAAAATAATCTCATGATCCTAAAACAAAAAGCAAAAAATTATTTATTCTTTCTGATTCCTTACATGTGTCATTTTACATTATTTTCGCTAATAATATATCTAATAATTTATCATAGAAATATAAATTAGACAATGAGATATTTCACGAAAAAAAGATGATGTTCTAATGCCAGATTTGATATTTTATGCTAGTTTCAAAAGGTGTACACCGTTTAGACGCTTGTATGAGATGATGTTTTAACGACAGTTTCAAAATTAATAATCGCAACAAAATACATCATTAAAATGGATTGTTATCAAAATTCGAGCTCGTGATATACAAAGTAAGTATTCATTTATTAAAAATCATATTGTAAATCAGACAATTGATTTTTATATGAACTTGATATGAGTTGAAATGAGGACTCGAAAAAGAAAACTTGTACATGAATCAAGAAACATAACTGATCGAATTCACCAAGACTGTATTTGGTTTATGAAGAAATAAAAGGAAATGAAATTTGAAAGAAATATGAAATTCATCATTAATTCTAAATGGGTTAAAGTTATATGTATGATTCATGGTTAATATCATTTGTCTTGGTTATAAACCAAGGTTTAATAACATAATTATTGAATTTGGCCCACATTCAGAAGCCCAATAATTCAATTATTGCAATAAAAAAATGTGGTATTTTTGTTTCATACAACTCTAAAGGTCGAAGGTCTTGGGGCACCACACGTTTGATTTGTTGGGCATGTAATGAAAATGAATCTAATTCATTTGTGAATATGTCAAGAATTAACATGTATATCGGAACATAATTTATGGGAAAGACAGAATTGAAGGGTGATCAAGTTATTTGTCCAAGAAGGAATCTAAGAGAATTAAGGCTAAGCTTGCAATAAAAGTTGTCCGGGTAAGGGCAACAACAATAAGGGTGACACTTTTTTTTTGAAAAGATATGGTGTATTATTTCCAAAAACGGATATACAAGTCCTCTAAACTGCCTTCTAATCTGCCTAAACAAAGGGAGCTTGCGCTCCAACAAACCAGGCCATAAAAGGCCGACACTCGGTTAAAACAACCTTACAATACGCAGTGACAGCAGGCCAGCAAAACAGGTGGGAACAAAGCAGATTTAAGCCAATGATAGTGCAAAAAGAAAAATCAGGATAATCCAATCTGCTGGAATTTTCCTGATTCTGTAATATTGCTTTTTGATTCCTCATCAATGCTGCTCTAATTTACTAGTCTTCTTGTCTTCTGGTAAAACTCAGGGGTAACCCCTTTGCTGGCTGCCCATTCCATGTTCTTTTGAGTTTTCTTCATTCTCTTGATCTTGGATAGGGTAATCTTCAGTTCCCATTCTGCCTAAACAATAAGGGTGACACTTGTTATTTGATATGTTAAAAAATAAGGACACAATTGTGCAATAAATGTTAAGGTTT
Organism: Kalanchoe fedtschenkoi; assembly: GCA_002312845.1. NCBI lineage: Eukaryota > Viridiplantae > Streptophyta > Magnoliopsida > Saxifragales > Crassulaceae > Kalanchoe > Kalanchoe fedtschenkoi. The sequence continues at coordinate 4,514,242 of NQLW01000008.1, forward strand.
CGCGGGGAGTTATTACTCTAATAATTAAGTCGTCTCAAGTCCTAGCACAATATATGTCTTGCATCCACATGTATTCACACACAAATAATAAAAACACACGCTATCATGTACTAATCCAATTAGAAAAACCCTCACTCTCATGTTTCAATGTGTGAGGAAGCATGAAAATTTTTAATAATTATGATAACCATTTACATATATAAGGCGAGGCGAGAGAAAATAACTCAAAACTTGACACACTGAGTGATTTATGCTTTTCGGCATTTCAAATAAATGTAAGGATACTTTTTTAGAATTCCAAAGATCTTAGCTAATGTGTTAAAATCCAAAAGTTGCATGGTTATAATTAGTGAGTCAAACTCGTGGATTAAGTTATTTACATATTTTTATTTAAAAAAGTTTAATAAATTATAATATCATGATTCGAATTCTAGAGATGAAATTGTCAGAAATCACTCATCACCCATTTAAAAAAAATATTATTCTTATTGAGTGTGAGTTGGATCTAGTCATATTCAGATGAAATCATATTTGATTTTTATCCGATTAATTATTCACAACATGACAGTATGTGACCCCTACATGTATTCATTATTTGTTGCAGGCCAAAACCTTCTAATCATAAGCGATCTCTTACAAAACATTATGATTCATAATCATCAATAAATTTAGTTTAATCCAAATTAATACGAGCATATAACTAATTTGATGAACATACTCTAAACAATATTTTCATTGAATTGATAATGAAACGAGATAATTTCAAACTTTTTGAAGAATTGAATAAATACGACTGAGTCCGACGACAACCAACCTATAAATCGGTGGATATGTTTTTGTTGCGGCGGTGTCGAGTAAGCATTACGAAGATATCTTGATGAAACATTTGGCTGAGATTTGAGTGAAATTTTCAAAGAAAATAATATACTTATTTTCATAAAGAAACTCCAATTTTAGAAGAAATCGTACTCATTAAAAATACTTTTGACGTGTACAATTTTAAAAATCTAATGTGCGAAAAGCGTAAGAAATATGTATAATTAAGATGACAATATATTTATATGAATTGCCATATGTAATATATGTCGGTAGGAATTCGTAATTAAAAAAACATTTAAAACGTGGCAAATTTGAGTTCAAATAATGAATGAGTTATTGTCATATATTATTCAACTCATACCAGTTAAAATATAATATTTTAAACACAAAAATAGCTCATTTTTCACATGTCAAAATAGGTTCTTATGTAAAAATTGCCCATGGTTAATAAACACTGGTAAGGTAATATTTTTTGGCTTGTTTAAATTTTTTTTTTTCGTATCAGTGTTTTAGAATGATCAGAGGATAGTCCTATATATCCTAAATCTTAAATTTTAAAAAATAAATCCTAAATTCCGAAAATTCTAAATCAAGTGTACGAAAATCCTAAAAATTTCTAAAATAGTAAAACTCTATAAATCTAATACTCTAAAACATAAAAGAAAAAAATTTATTTTACTGCCCGATCTCTATCTAACTTCTAAGAGATATTACTCCATTTTTTCCCATACTTTTATCCAAAATTTGGGGATTAAAAATTTTTCAAGTGGGATCAAATCAAAATATTTTTATTATGTATTTGTTGTTATGAGGCACTCCCATATCCCGGCGCGTGCAGCGAAACAGCACCACGATACACGCACACGAATAATACACATCAACACACAATAATATGAATAAAGAACGAAAAAACACACGATATTCTAACGTGGTTCAAATCTCCAAAAGAACCTATGTCCACGATCTCCACTATTGATAAATAAGTATTACAAGAATGGACTCACCTTTCAATACTCTTGAATACAGATCTCTCAACTCTCTCATAGATTTTCTACAACAAAAAATCCTATACCACTCAAAAAGAATCCCTCGCGAATTCTCGACATTCTATTTATAAGATACTAATATTAAATCAAATATGATTCCTAATTCTACCATAACAGTAATTTAGCAACATACTTAAAATAGGATTTCTAATTCTAATTAACTTCTAAATAAGTTGATTATCTCTTTCTTCTTCATATTTAGAAATTTAATCAATTTTCAACATTTGTTGAATGAAAACGAGAAGAATGATGGATGAATGGGCCAAACAATTTAGAAATCTAATCAATTTCCAACCTTTGTAGAATGAAAACGGGAAGGATGAGACTTTTTTTCAGGAATAACCTCTTTTGAATTTTTGTTATCAAGACTACCCTACCTTTTTGTTTCTTATCCGGAATGCCCTACTTTTATATTTCCGCTGGTACTACCAGCGGATTGTACATGTCACGAATGAAGCACACGCTGGCGCTGTGACTAGGCAATCCGCTGGTAGTAACAACGGATTTCTTAGATCTAAAAATGGAGAACCCTTCTTTCTTTCTCACTCGCCCGACCGCCCTTTCACCCGAACCCAGTCACCGCCCCTTCTCACTCGCCCGACAGATCTAAATCCGTTGGTAAGCTGGGATTATTTTGATGTTTGCATTTCTGGAATCATGGGCTGGTGCTTTCAGTCCGATAAATCCGCTGTTACTACCAGCAGATTGCCTAGTCACAGCGCCAACATGTGCTTCATTCGTGACATGTATAATTCGCTGGTAGTATCAGCGGAAATATAAAAGTAGGGCATTCTGGATAAGAAACAAAAAGATAGGGTAGTCTTGATAACAAAATTCAAAAGAGATTATTCCTGAAAAAAAGTCAGAAGGATGATGGATGAATGGGCGAAACAAGGAACATCGAAAAAATCTCATATTTCCAATTAACATTCGAAACAAACATGTGGGCTTTCCTATCGCGGCCCAGATGAGGCCATTCCGGCCTAGCAGAAGGTGCTTCAGGCCTGTCCAGTAGTGTGCCTCTCAGTCAGCAGCCCCTTTACATTAAGCTCAATGAGCCCTCCAAATTGTAGGATCTATGATCCATCCCCCAAATGTAGTCGTTTTTCGACTCTAGATCCTTTTGGAACTTCAATCAATAAAAAATCTATAAAAAAGAAAAAATTTGCTATAAATGTTTTCAAAATGTCATAGACTTACCCAAACATCAAATTGCGACTTTCAATCGTCTAGGAGCTATGGAGACAGTAGGCAAGAGGACTCATGTCATCCTCGTGACCAGCCCCGGCATCGGCCACCTCATCCCCTTACTCGAGCTCGGTTTACGACTTGTAGACCAGCACGGTCTACAAGTCACTCTATTTACCGTGGCGGTTGAGGCCGCCTCGGTGCATTCCAAGTTGGAATCACTCTTGTGCGACACAAATGACCTGTTACATGTCGAAGTGGTCCAGCCCGAAAACTTGGACGCAAAGGTGCCTCCCGAGGCGGACTTGGTGACCCGAATCGGGGTCGCGATGCGGGAGGCAGAGCCGATAGTTCGATCGAGGATCGAGGGCATGGAAAATCGCCCGATTGCCTTGATAATCGATTTGTTCGGTACGAATTATTATACCATGGCTGATGAGCTCCGAATGCGCAAGTATGTTTTCATCACTACGAGCGCTTGGGCTTTGGCTTACTTCGTTTACGCCCACGTGAAACTCAGCCATGGTCAAATCGAATCACTTGATTCGATAGACGTAATTGGATGTGCACCGGTTCGAACCGCTGACTTGTCCGAGGATGGTCATCCGAGCAGCCCATACTTCAGTGGGTTTGCGGAACACGGGTCCATGACAGCTGCGGCGGACGGGATTTTGGTCAACTCATGGCCAGCTCTCGAGCCGGATACGCTGAAAGCCTTCGAAGATGCGGACTTGCTGGGATCAGTGGTTAAGGGTCACGTGTACCCGATCGGGCCAGTGGTCCGAGAGCCCAGAATGTCCCAACTGGATGGTGAATTGCGACAGTGGTTGGACAGACAACCTAGTGAGTCTGTTTTGTTCATCTCGTTCGGGAGCGGAGGAGCCTTGTCGGATGAACAAACTCGAGAGCTGGCGTCGGGGTTAGAAGCGAGCGAGCATCGGTTCGTTTGGGTCTTGCGGCCTCCGGCTAGTAAAACCACGTCAAATTTTTACTTCAATGCGGAGGGTCAGAATCTCGACGGCCCTTCGGCTTATTTGCCCGACGGATTTCTAACTCGGATCCAAGGTCGAGGTCTTGTGGTGCCCAATTGGGCACCACAGACCGAGATCTTAGCCCACCCGTCTATCAGAGGATTCTTGACTCACTGTGGATGGAACTCGATCCTCGAGAGCGTGGTCAGCGGCGTGCCGATGATAGCGTGGCCTTTGTACTCGGAGCAGAAGATGAACGCTACAATGCTGAGCGAGCACTTGGGGATTGGGGTCGGGTCGAGGAAGCGGCCGGATGAGGGGGTGATAGGGCGGGAGGAGGTGGAGAAGATGGTGAGGATTGTGATGGAGGATGGGGAAGGAGGGGCGGGTTTCAGAGGCAGAGCTAAGGAGCTGAAAGTGAGCGCAGCCGAGGCCGTGGACAAAGCTGGAAATGGGTCTTCTTCTTATAGGTCCTTACGTGAGTTTGTGCAAGTGTTGAGGGATGGGAATGTAGTGGAAAACACACGTCGGATTTCTTAGGTCCAAAGTTTGTTTAAAAATGCACAAGCGTGGTTCTAATCCAGAAATGGTGTTGAAGACGACAGTAGCGATGATGATGAGGCGATGAAATGCAAGGAGTCGGCCATCAGTGAAGCGCGATGGCAAAAGAAAAGTCTTTGACAAACTCAACCCCAACCCAACGGACATGTCAGTTGACAAGCCAATCGCGGAAAAGACAGATGGGGCCGAAGAAGAAAGAAAAAGGGCTCTAAGACAACCAAATTGACTTTCCATGGGGCCATTATATTGTTTGTCTTGTGAAGTTCCATGGCCATTGAAGTATTTCCTCTTGAGTATCTCATTTCTTCTGAGTATAGTTTACTCTTTCAGTATGTGGTCTGTGATGAACAAGCTCTTTTTTGTTCTCTTTTTTTTTAAAAAAAAATTAATTATAATTATTAGTGAGTGAAAAGTAATTATCTTAGTCAAATCTAGTAAAATAATCCTTGTTTACATTGACTCCTGACTTAATATATTTTTGATTAGGTTTATTTTGGTCTTTAAACTAAACTAAATGACTGTTACAAATTGGCGAAACTGACAAATCTCATTCTATAAATGAGATCGTGACGTCAAATAAAAAATAGTTCATTAAAATTAAAATAGAATATTTTGAATAAAATTAATAAATTAGTATAATTATTTTTACACTCTTTTCGACAACTTTAATAGTTTGCATTATAATAACTCATGAAGTAGTGGTAGTTCGCACTTCATTTTAGGTTTTTTCTTTAATTTTTAATATTAAATAAAACATATTTTTACTATTTATTCAATTAAATTGTAAGTGTCGAATTAAATGTATGGCATTTTAATTATAATTATGAACTTAATATGTAGCATTGCTCATTTGAATTGGTTGAGTAAATCACTATTTTTCTAATTTAATCTAAATGAAACTATAAAAGAATAAAATGATGTTGAATTTGAGAATACTAAATATGCATGCCTAATTGACTGATTAAAATGTTTACGGAGCTTACTTGGCCAATCCAAAAACATTATTTGTCTGAAGCGAAATAATTGCTGAGCAAAAAAAAAGGTGAAGATCAAGAAGGGAAAAATGAGTTGTAAAATTGTCGGATCCACACTCAAAATCAATTGGCGATGAGTGGGGGAGCCCAACTATATATAAGGATCACTTAAGAGCTTCCACTGAACGATGTGAGATAATACCACTATGTTCAACACTCCCCCTCATTTGTCGAGGACTTTTGTTAACCTCGACAAGTGGGACCTCGTGCGGACCTAGTTAACCATCACGGGCATGTTCTAAGAGTGCGACCAAAACCCGCTCTGATACCATGTAGAATTGTCGGATCCACACTCAAAACCAATTGACAATGAGTGGGGGAGCCCAACTATATATAAGGATCACTTAAGAGCTTCCACTGGACGATGTGGGATAATACCACTATGTTCAACATAAGTCCCGACACTAGATTTTTGTGAAGAATTCTAAAACTATATGAAATTACATATGTAGAAGATATTTTATTAAAGTTTTCTTGAAGTTTAAAATCAGTTATTAGTTTTAGTAATCTTCACCGTCCATAAAAGAAGTAAAATAATATAAATATATAGCTTATGTATGTACTTTGTGTATACTTGTGTACTGAGTAAGAAAGTAAAATTAAGACTAGATGTGTGACAATATTTTTCTTATTATAATTTTATTTCAATAGTAAAAAAAATAAAATACACATTTTGTGAAATCTTACGCTACATAAAAATGATGGTGATCATATTAATATAACATTTTTTTAACTAAGGTCCCGTAAATCAGTTGGTTAGAGAATTGGTCTTATTATGTAAGCAGTAATTAATTTCAATAGATATGTTAATACTTCATTTTTAAAAAAAAACACCAAAATGAGCTGGTTGGTTCAAATTGTATCATTTTAATATTTGAAAATTAATTTAATAAACTAAACTGATCATACGTGATAAATAATTCATTTTTTGGTTTTAAAAATGTATTTACCTTGTTGAAAAAAAATGAACCAAACTATCAAAAAAAAAAACCTATGAAAGATTGATCAAGTCAGATGATCAAAAAATTAATACTATATCGGAATGATGGCGATCATATTAGTTTCATAGTTTTTGAACTGATGTATCATAGGCAGAACTAAGATATCATAGGTGAATATTTGTACTCAATGATATTATGGTATTAAGTGATTATTCATGAGTGGGAATGTTCATACTTCATTTTAAATAAAAAATCGAACTAAATTGACATGGTTTGGTGCAAATTTTATTATTTAATATTTGGAAATTTGACCAAACAGATAATCATACATAATAAATAATTTAAATTTTTATTTATAGAATATTTTTTGGTTGTAAAAATAACATAACAAAATATATAAAACAAAACACTTCCATAAGGAGTTGTTGTTGCATTTTTTCTTTATTTAAAACTGTTTTAGAAGTTGAAAAAACCTGCTATGATGACCAAGATTAGAATCGGATTTCAGAAAAAATATTTAAATAGTATTTAAACAAAGTATTAAATAGTATTCAATTCTATTGATATGAAATAAAAAAAATATGAGAAGTTCAATTTATTAAATAAAAAAATTTGTTTATTTCATTATAATGATAAATATAAATTTAATATGAAGTATTACTCATTTGACATTGGCGGATTAAAGCACAAATTTTCTAATATAAGTTAAATTAAATTATAATTCATAAAATTATATTGAATTTAAGAATATTAAAAATGCATGCATAATTAACTTATTAAAATGTTTAATGATTTTTTTAAAAAAAAACTGTTAATATTATATTACACACACCCGACCACCAATAAATTTGAACCCTAATCATGAAAATTATAATGAATCAACCCTCATTTTTTTTACCATTCAGCTACACCCCTAATGACAAATGTTTATAGAACTTGGTTGACTAGTCCAAAATTATTTGTTAAGCTAATCCAAAAGGAAATGTTAATAAAATAAAAAAAATTGATGCTAAAGAAAACAAAGCGCAGACTAGAATTATGTATGTAAAGTACTTCAATGAAATTTTTTAGGAGGCTTAATTATAGTTATTAGACTAGAATTATGTCATACTGAGAAGTTAAAAAATAATATAAATAGATGAATTACATAAGTTTTGGACACTTGTGTAATGTGTGAGATACTAAAATATAGTAAAGGTGTGTAACTGAATTTTTTTATTATAATTTTACTTGAATAATATACTAAATAATATACTAAATAATATACACATTTTTAACTCAGGTCGTTGAATGAACAATCCAGTGTTCGATTATCATATCAAGAAACCATGTTACCATAAGTTGTCATAATATATATTTTTAATAAATATTTAATTAAAATAGGAAAAATATGATAATAGATTTATTTAATTTTAAGTCCAACCGATAAATTTTATTTTTAGCCGAATCAAAATTCTATTGGTTCAATCATTAGTTCTTTAAAAAGATCAAACTGATTTATAAATTGTGATTCGGTTCTCTTTAAAAACCAACCAATGACAACTGATTTGATATATAACAACTATTGAATTTAAATTTTGATAATAAACTTTTTATTTTCAAATAAATTTAATAAATTGTAATTTTTAATGTTTTTGCTTTGCTATTTTGATGATGAGATTGATAATGAAGATTACTTTTTCACGAAAATGAATTCAATTTAATTTAACTATAAAATAATATCTCACATTGACAAGTAACTTGCAGGCACTCAAAATGACATAGTTTTATATCTTTTAGTCACTTTGCCATGTATAAAACAATCATTTTTAATATCATCTAATTTTTATTACACATATAGTATTATTAAAATCAAAATCACCTTGTTTACCCTAAAATCACTTTCTTTTGCACCAAAAATAACCTGTAACTTTTTTAAAATCGTGATCTTATGAATGACAGATCATTAACTGACCATTCGCTCACCACTATAGTGACATATATTAGTCATTCCTTTAATTATAGACTTTTTAATATGGTTTTGTGACATCACATTGAATCTTAATGTAATAAATACATATAATTTTAAAATTAAACTCATGTCATTAAGTTCAATTAACTTTTTCATAAAAGTAATAATTCAAAATTTAATAAATTTTAAGAGTGCTACGTACCTCGAAACTGTAAATGTCAAATTAATAAATGTCAATTGTATAGTAAATAATATATAATTAACTAATTACATACTTATATGAATTATTGGTATTAGTCGAAATAGAAGATTATCTTGCTAAAATTATTAGTCTTGGTTCAACAAATAGTACTTCTTTTGTTCTCTTTTTATTTTTCGCTTTTCTTTTATCGATTTAAATTTGACTTGATGTTTTAGGTGAATTTTATGATAAACATTATGATGATATATCTCAATATGTTCATATCAAATTATATTTCAATAATATTTTTATTATAATTTTAGAATATTTATATTTTGAGTAATTTGCATTCTTTTAATGCACGATATTTTAAACGACGAATAAGGAGTAATAGTTTATGGCTATGAAGTGCAACGAAGATAATGACACTCATATCTTGATTAAACAACAAAAAAACAATGAATTTAAAGAGAGAATTTTTGTTTTATGCATTCGCGATTTTTTTGTAAATTTTTAGTATAAAAAACTTTACAAAATTCTAAATTATCACTATTTTTTTTAATTACGGTAAGAACTATTCTAACGTCGAAAAGAATGAAAAAAACAACTATTTTTTCAAAATAAAATTCATAGTTGTTCCTTAATAATGATGAGTTGCGCCTCTTGAACACAGATGCAGCAAATTTCTGGGTCATGCTTCCTTACACAGTTTAGAAAAGAGATGGCAAACAACGCGATAAAAAAAATTCAAAAGAAGTTCTGAACTATCACCACTTACCTAATTACAGTTAGAACTATCACGATTTCTTAAAAAAGTGCGATGAAAAAAAATTGAATTCCTAAACTAATATTATTATAAGACTTAGATTTGTGTGCGAAAACTACGTCGTTTAGTTACCAAAATAAATTATACTATTTTGTGCAATTGAGTAAGCAGTGATTGTTGATGACTTCTTTTGAGTGAAAAAAATACAGAGCACGAAAGCGAAAAGGAACTGGGAAGAGTAATTTTCATTGATAAACAAATATACAAATTGAATGGAAAATAGATGCCAACTTATGTTTGTTGACCAATAGGAAGTATGAGATTTGAAAGTGATGGAAAGAGGAAGAATGCTTTGCAATGTGAGCATGCCTCTGGACGGCAATCAGGGTGAGTCAAATCTCATCTTTTCCGGAGGATGATGTGATATTTAACAGGAAGCCAATTATGAGTCCGATGAGCCCCACTAGGAGAGCAAATTTCAAGGAAAACCCACTGTCGTTTCTCCTGTTTCGACGTTTTCTCAGCAGTTCCTGTCGAGAGAGAGAGAAAATCCAAATAACAAAAGTTTTAGTGCCACAATTATGTAAAGGAAGCGACAAGAGTGTGAGAGGCCGATCATTTGAAAGAAAAGCTGAAAAGAACTTAATCATTTGAGTACATGGATGCCGGCATTAGACAAAGATTTTTTACAACATAATATTGGTTCCTGAAGTTACTTCATGAACCAAATTTACCAAGTTCTAATTCAAAAGATAAAAAAAGAAACTATTTACTTGGCACGTTTTATATTACATCAATCTGGAACTACCCATCATGGTTAAGGTTGCATATTATTTGAGCTAAGCTTCTAACATTCTGTATATTCCTTTTGTCAATGACAGCACCATCTTTTTTAAAAAAAAAACATCAATTTGAAACTATACTTCTATTTCCAAATGGATTGACTATCTGTCTAACTATAGACTGGAAGTGGCAATCTAATGCCAAAAGGAGGCGATTACATAAGAGATGAGAATTGTCTTAACGATTACCAGCTCTTGTTGCATTTGATGTGTTTGCCGGACAGCTGCATCTCTTTCATTTATCAGGCGCTGCACGGCCTGTTCACAATGAAATCGAACTACAATTCAGATTTTTACCATAGAACCCAAAAGAAACAAAAAAGAATTTTTTTTATTCCTCCCTTTAACTGCATGAAACGCCTCATTGTGGCTCTCCTAACTGTAATACTGAATAGCATCAATTATAATAAATACAGTTATGTTTTATATATATGATAATATATTAATATGGACTGTGACCAGCGATCCACACAGATATTGGATATATGTTACTCAGCTACTACTGCCATGGCCTTGGGAAAACTCACCGCTTCACCTTCCGGAATCTGTTTAGAATTAGAAGTCCCCGACCCTTCATCTGCTGAATTTGCATTGGTCGCATCAGCAGATATGTAGACTACCTTTAACTTGCATTCCTCCAATACCTTGCCACCATCCTTGTTAAACTAAAAGCAGCAAAAACAGGGATTATTGTCGGCAAAATGAGAAAGAATGTAAAAAAAAAGGTTAAGAGACGCATTCTCGCAGTTTTATCAAAGCTGCATGTACACATATATGAAGCATGCTTACGGTATCTGGTGAAAGCTCCTCAAGTTCAGTATTCGGAGGCACAACTGTACTTTGTAGAAGAAATTTATCCTTGCACTGCATATCCGGGGGAAATTCTTTCTGGGCTTGAAGGGTAACTAGAAATGCAAAACAGAATCAAAATTGTAAATAACAGAATGTCCTCATGGAACATTACAGATGGATCTTTTAACGTTACAGTAAAATGAAAATTCGAATCAAAGACAAAGCCAAATCCGTAAGTCCTACTTGCTCTTTTCAGATGAAAAAAGTTGGCCGAAAAATAAGCATGTCCTAAAACTGCTCAAGTTAATCTAAGCACATATTTAACACTTGCCGCATATATGATTTCTTAATAAATGAAAACTTAATTTTAAAACACGACCATTCTAACTATTTATGTCCCAATATATCGACATAGTAAAGAAAATTTCTTATCCGGTGGTGACTGGTGAGCTGAGCATATCTAGAGGCATCCAACTCGAACTTACAGAAAACAAAGGAAAAACATCATTTGCACCCGAGCCTCGCAATTAAGCTTACACACTTCTTCGAACACGGGGGAACACAATAGAAGATGTAGTAGGAACCTCGTATAACGCAAGAGTCAAGAGGTCGTATAATGCCAGTGTTCGGCCGGACGAAGTATTTCTTGGGCGTGGTCGTCTTAACCTATACAAAAAAAAAAAAAATCTCATCCCTCGCATATCATCATAACACTGGACATTAGTATTTCAAGTGGCAAGCACATACAGATGACGCGCTTACCTTAAAGGCTACATAGTTTTCTGAGAGGTTTGTAATCTTGAAGTCGCAATAGCTCTGCCTATCCAGCTCAACTGCTCAAATGCGTATACAGATACAATCCAGTTAATCATGGTAATCAAACGACCAGAAATTCTACATTTTCAGGTTTAACCCGCCATTTAATGCAACAAAAAAATTCATACAAGGAAAAGATTTACCGTGAAATCTGAGATCTTCAGGATTAACTGAGACCAACTGGCCACCGCCACCACCGCCCATCTCACCAAATTAACCAAACCCTAAAACTCAACCTCCTAAATAACCAACAGGCTAATTAAACTGAAGCTCTTTCGAATAGAATCGGAAGCCTGCAAATGCTGCAAAAACCTAGATCAAGTTCGCAGCTCTAATTAACCGATTTTCACACTAACAACTATCAGAATCAAACAGAGATTTTTTTTTTCTCCTCTTTTAATCGAAAACTACCAACAGAGACGAATCGATTCCAGAACAGATAGAATTGAGGGCCGGTGAAGCTCGTCCCTACTTGTGGTGCGAGCTGAGCGCGGGCGAAGTCGTCGGATCGAGGGTCCTGGTTCAAATTGATTTTCGGAATCGTCGTGGAAGTCAATTTAGAGAGAGAAAGAGACGGTTGCTGATTGGGGAGATGATGATGATGACGGGTGAGGGACACGTGTAGGTCGATGAGTGATTGACGTGGAAACAAATCATATTCAAACATTTAAATAACATAAGAAAAATACTACAGAAAAAAACGAACAAATATTATTACCACTTGAAATTAAGAAATTTTTTATATAAAAAATTATCTAAATTAATTTTTAAAATACTAATTACAGTTGTATTTGTAAATAAATATTTATTATATAAATAGAATTTATGAATAAAGTTGTTTCATTTTATTTATTAATTCAAAAATTCATTTTGTTCACGCTCAATTACCTATGCATAGGAGATCTGAGTAAGAATCCATCCGCAATTTTCGACGGACCTCGCAAACAACAATAATATACTCGAGAAGTACATCATCTGTTATTTTTTTAATATATTAATAAAAAATTTAATTATTAGATTTTTTCACATGAATCGTAATTTTTGAATTATCAATAATTTTTCTTTTAGTAAAAAATATAATTAAAAGTGTTTGACAGTGTATAGCGGTCAAGCCACCATGAAAAGTGTGGTCTTGTGAATGTTAATTAAATAGGACTACCAACCTAATGATGAGATATGTGGATGCTCAAGTTTTAAGTTTTCTCAGTTATTATTTTTATTTTTTTATGCACATCTGTATTTTGAGTTTGTCTTAAATTTGTGACTTGTGTTGGTTTGATTTATGTCTGATTTTAGTTTTCTCTCTATTTTGCTTTTTCTATACGCTCTATATCTAAGTAGACTTATTTGTCCCAACCATCAAACATCAGCGCGACACATTAATTTGAGATCCCGCAATCAAAATTCAGAATTATACTGTCAAGTCATCTTCTGAAGCGTCAAGCAGAACACATTTGATATTAACATATAATTTAATTGTCATCCAACAAAATTTATCTATCTATTTTTATTTATCACTTAGAATTATCATTGCGTCTTTAATATTAACATGTAATTTAATTGTCAAACACTGACTACATCATTTTAATAATTCATAAAATCATTATACACCCGTAGTGCTACATCCAATTTTATAATATCATCTAACAAATTTGATTAACAACTAATACTAGAATACATTTAACTCATACTTATTAAAATCGGACCAAATATTATATCAGACCGGTATCCCATTCTCTATTTGCTGGTTAAACCAATCAATAAGATCGGTTAAACCGCCAATCCAATCAGATGTTAAATGTAAATACTGATTATCAATTCTCATATTGTGAAAAATAACAACCACGGTAAATAGGGCAATGGTGAAGTATTCGCAACCTAAACAAGCTAGCTCAAATTCGAGCCACAATATCTTTATTTTGTCACTAATTATTTTTATAATTATTAATTAGTTAATACATGTCTTTATTGAATAATTAATTATTTAACATCTTATGAAATAATTTGTCCGGTCTGCTAACAAGGTGTTGGCCTAGTGATCTTGAATGTTGTCTAACAATCTCAAGATCTTGGGTTCAAGCCTGTTATGAGTATGAGCGGAAGGGGCGGCGTAGGCATTACATCGTGAGATTTAAGGCTTCTCTTTTAGGTGAAAGTTGGTGATAACAATTGAATGATGGGGCTTTCAAGTCTTACTCCGATCGCTCTCTCCATGTGAACTCTCTGGATCCACCCCCATCAATTTCAGGATCCCATAACTTCCCCTCTGTCATATTCGTGTTTTATTTTGTCACATCTCACATTTAAATGACAATGTCATTGTTTCTTTTCAGTGGTTATTCCTTCCGTCCTATAATATATGTTGTTTAGATTTAATTTGAATAAATTAAGATGAAGTTAAAGTTAACAGTTGAAAAAATTTAATGAGTATATCATTGGTGTTTTTTTTAAAAAATCGTGTAAAAAGTAAAATTAATAGATTATTACGGGTGAGAAATGAATTTTTTATTAATTATGATAAATAAATTATTAATGTTTGAATTTTAAAACATTGTTAATATTAAATACGCATTAAAAAATACTCCATCTGTCCTCTTTTACATGTCACTTAACCGATTTTTTTTGTCCACTTTTACTTGTCATTTAACAATTTTCAATGCGTGTTTAATGTCAACAACTATCTTAAAATGTCAAATATTAATCACTTCATTATCATATTTAATAAAAAATACATTCCCCACCAGTAATCATCTATCAATTTTACTTTTTGCACGAATTTTTTTATAAAAACATCAACCACCCACTCATTAAATTTGTTCAACCGCTAACATTAACTTCAACTTAATCTACTCAAATTAACCTTAAACGATATGTAATAGAGGACGGAGTGAGTAAGCGACAAATAAAAATAATAAAAAAATTCAATTAGTATTTCTTTATGCACAAAAATTAAATGATTTATATAATTAATCTCTCGTGCCCACCATGATTCACATCCTCATAACTTTAATTTTTAATAACTGATCCCACACATAAAACATGACGATGTCGCAATAAATTTCGGAGTCCTAACAGCATGAAAATAGATCTGGAGACAGAGTATTTATTAGTGATCCGTTATCCAAATTAAAAGTGAGAGGGCTCACCTTAAGACTGTGTTTAGTATATAAATTAGAAACAATTTGAAGAAAACAAAAATGAAAGGGAAGATGAAAGTTAAATAAATATCAATTTATCTTTTTGCTTTATTATGTAGGAAAAATTATGTGAAAAAAAATAAATTATTACTTATTGAATCAACTTTTCATTTTCTTTTGCTTTTTAGTTTTCCAATTCTCAACTTTATCTAAACCAAACATTCAACTACATTTAATTTTCCTCTCATTTTAAACTTTTACATCCATGTTCATATGGTACCGTCAAATCGTGAATTTGAGACAGATTGGAGGCTATAGGACATCTCCATTCCACTATATCAATACTTTGTTTTGATAATTTTTACAGTTTTTTATATAGAAAATTGAGTGTTTTTTTGTGTATTTGATGCACCCCATGTTACAAGTCGGTAAGTATTGAGAATTTTATTTAATTAATAAAGAGAAAATAATATAGTGCACAAAAAATTTAACGAGGTTTGATAATGTGTTTACATTCTCGGAAGCAGATAACGACTATGTATTATTCAGAGTGTCGTATTAATTAGGCCATAGTTAAATGATATTTATAATAATAACAATACATCCAGATTCACTAAATCACTCATGTACTGTACCACGGGACTTCCCCCGCACCCCATATATTTATATTTCTCCACCACGCTTCTTCTATCTAGTATATGAGATAGACCCAATAGTAAAAATTTATTACTTGACATTTTTGATCAGTCTCGAAATAAAAAGTTTTAAACAATATAAAATCGTCTCCACATATTTTATTTTCAAACATGTGACATGAATGTATGCACATAGTATATGTATTTTTTTAAGCGATAAAACCCAATAGGGGCCATAAACTATCACCACTTACCCAATTGCGGTCAGAACTACCACGATTTCCAAAAAGGGTGCGATGAAAAAAAAAATAGACTGATTTTCTAAAATAAAATTTACCAATACATTCCTAACCTAATATTACTACAAGACTTAGATTTGTGTACGAAAATTACGTCGTTTGGTTATCAAAATAAATTATATCATTTTGCGCACATAAAGAAAACGACGTCTTTTGATAACCAAACGACGTAATTTTCGTACATAAATCTAAGTCTTGTAATAATATTAGGTTAGAAATGTAATGGTAAATTTTATTTTAGAAAATCAGTCCATTTTTTTTTCATTGCACCCATTTTAGAAATCGTGATAGTTCTGACTGCAATTGGGTAAGCGGTGATAGTTCAGGGCCCTTTATTGATTTTTCCCCTTTTCTTAAAAGCTGCAATTTTTTTTTAAAAAAGTTATGCACCCAACGGTCAATTAAATTTGAATCAAAAATTATAAAAATGACAGAGTGTTACCCCACTGATGTGGCTATACACAGAGTGTCTGTCTTTAATACATCCACCCTGTTATCCCTAATATAAACGAAAGTTGTGTAAGACAAAATCAAAAGTTAGCAACTTGCGACTCTCAAAATCTATCAGGAGAGGATCAAATGGCAAACATCACACACTCCATCACTTCGGCCGCCGCCGCCGCCTCCGCCGCCAAAATCCAAGTCGAGGGGATCCAGAGCGTGATACCACTGCGGCCGACGGATCCGAGGCACACCCGCAAGGTGACGCTAAAACATCCTCAGACCACGGACATATTCCAAAGATGCCACCATGTTATCTTGTACTACAAGAAGGCGTCCGAGGACGACTCGGGGTGGGTCGTGGGGGGCAGGCTGAAGGAATCTGTCGGGCGCGCGCTGCTGGAGTACCCGATGATCGCTGGACGGCTTCGGTGGGCCGATGATCGTCCAAAGGACTCTAATGGCGGCCAGAGGGAACTTGAGCTCGTGTCCAATGATAGCGGGATTCGGCTCGTGGAGGCCAAATTGCCGATGAGTTTGGCCGAGTTTTTCGAGATGAAGGAACGAGAAGATGTCGAGGGCGAGCTTGTTTTCTGGGAGCCGCTTAACGAGGAGGATCCGCAGTTCTGTCCTCTGGCCTATGTTCAGGTATAAACTATGAAATTCGCAAATTCGAAGGTTCTAGAAAATTTGAGGAAATAAAAAATTGTTAAAATTAAGAAAGGGTTTAGTTTTTTTTTAAAAAAATTTCCATCTCAAATAAATAAAAATAAATAAAATTAATTTTATGGAGAATTCACTTTCCTCTTATTTTTTTCCCTCGCACCATACACAGCCTAAGGATTCAAAATTCGAAGCATGTACAAATATGTGATTACGTACTTTGTTGGGAACTTCAATTTGATTCTTGTTGTGGATATTAAAACACAAATATTGGTTGCAAAAAAAAATAACTTTAATATATTTGTCACGTATCAATTTTTCAGGTTACGAATTTTGAATGCGGTGGATACTCGATCGGATTCAGTCTAAATGTGGTGTTGGGAGACCCATTGGAGCTAACGGGCTTCCTCAAACACTCGGCTAAGCTTCACAAGGAGATGTTTCAGGAGAACAAAGCTCCGGTTTTCTACCTTCCCAAGCTCAAAACAAACTACAACTTCCCTCCGGAGCCCAGCGGCGTAACGAACCCGAAGCAAGCGGGCCGAACCCTCCTCTACGCCCTCAATGCCGACAACTCGGGCAAGGAGGATTTTGGAAGCCCAAGGCGCCTCGCATTGTCCTGCATCCACGACGCTGAGCGTAGGCTCAGCGTCGACACGGACTATGACTTCGCGTTGTTCATCAAGGATCACAAGACCGGTGATCTAACAGTCGAAGCTGGGTCCAGAAGAGGCCTCAGCTCCGGCTCTACTCCAACAAGTGCGGGTCCTGAGCTGAAATGTACCGAATGGGGCGACGCCCATTTCGACGAGATGATGTTTTGGGGAAGCCACAAGCCTGCCCGTGTGGCGCACTGGATCGGGTTGAGGGCGAACGAGGGGCTCGTCATGGTGAGCTCGCCTCGGGTCGAAGGCGATTCCGGAGCGGTGGATGTCATGGTCACAATTCCGTATCAAAAGTGAAGGTCGGGTTTCATGCCGGGGCCTTCTGTGTGTCCAATGTTTGATATTGCCATATTGGTGTTTTCATGGACTCTCTCATTTCAAGTATTTATTCAATTGGACCTTTTTGACATTTTTTTATTATTTATCACTTAATTAATATCTATTTATTTATTTTTATTTTTTAATAAACTTAATAAACATTTAATATTAATACATAAAGAAATTCATATTTTAAATTTTATTCGTAATTTTAAAAAATACATTAAACTATCAAATTGACTCAACAACTATAAAAAAAAACTTAAGATGTGACATATTCCCTCTGTCCTTTTTACATGTTACTTAATCAAATTTTTTTATCCAGTTTTATTGTCATTTAATAATTTTCGATGCATATTTTATATCAACAATTACCTTAAAACATCAAACATTAATCACTTCTTTATCATAATCAACAATTTCGAGATCGGGGCTATTCCTACGTTTGGTAGTTAAGATGAAAAGTGGAATTGGATAATTAATAACATCATAATGCGTTTGGTTCAAATTAAGGTGAGTATTAATAATCATAAATGACAGATTTTAACTTGAACAATCATGAACATTTATCCCACCAAAATAGGTAGATTATTTATCTCGTTAGTATTAATACTCGAATTGCTATCAAACATATCCTTTATGTTACATTAAAGTATTATTAAGATATTAATTTTAATTGTTGAACCAATTTAGTACATATGAATCAAATTTATTTTTTAAAATTGTATTATAACCTTAAATGGTGTAAAAAATTTCTTTACCAATTATGCTGATGAATAAATAAATTTTTTATTTATTAATATATATAACCGTATTAAATAAAAATAAAAACGGACAATACTTTAGGGTTGTCAATGAGTTCTGTCCAAATCCATTTGGAAGAAACTCAGACTCATTTCATTTGGGTCCGAACCCATATTCAGATCCAATAATTTTATAAATATTGGATCCAAACTCTCAGACCCATTATTTAGACTCATTAAACACATTAGATCTAAAATCAATTCTTCTCATACTCAACTATCAAATAAAATAATTAAATAAATATCAGTTTATGAATATAATAAATTATGAAAAATATATACATATATATTTAAATTTATTTTAAAATTAAATTCTATTTTTAAAAATAATTTAAAATATCTCAAGCATTAATGAATCACTCAGCCGCGGAGATATTAAATTGAGAACAAGGCTGGATTTGACTCTACATTACACAGCTGTGCAATTAAGTGAAAAGGCAACCGTGTCTCCGCCGGATCGAACATGACTTAATTTAATGAATATTAAATACTGTGTTTACGGATTATTAAAAAAAATCATTTTATATCATTAATAATATTTTATATTTTATACAAAATTTTAAAAATACATCAAATACAACTATTATTTATATCGCATTAATTCACTTTAAAAAATACTATCAACGATAGAAGCGAGTATGTTACCATTAATATCTCTCCACCATTTTAGTCAACTAGTAACTTTAAAACTCAGAACCTTAGCTTTCACGGATTTTTTTTGAAAGTGCCCCTTTTTCAAGTTTTTTTATTTATTTTTTATTTTTCATTATATCCTATTCGAACAAAACTGCGATTTAAAACCACTATTTCAAACGGATTACTTCCTCTGTCCTATATTACATATCGTTTAAGATTAATTTGAGTAGATTAAAGTGAAGTTAATGCTAGCGGTTGAACAAATTTAATGTATGAGTGGTTGATGTTTTTATAAAAAAAATCATGCAAAAAGTAAAATTGGTAGATGATTACTGGTGAATAATGTATTTTTTATTGAATATGATAATGATGTGATTAATGTTTGATATTTTAAGGTAGTTGTTGACATTAAATACGCATTGAAAATTGTTAAGCGATAAGTAAAAATGAATAAAAAAATTCAGT
>NQLW01000008.1:4535015-4547378 GCA_002312845.1 Kalanchoe fedtschenkoi
CTGTTGAACAAATTTAATGTATGAGTGGTTGATGTTTTTATAAAAAAAAATCGTGCAAACAGTAAAATTGGTAGATGATTACTGGTGAATAATGTATTTTTTATTGAATATGATAATGAAGTGATTAATGTTTGATATTTTAAGGTAGTTGTTGAAATTAAATACGCATTGAAAATTGTTAAGCGATAAGTAAAAATGAACAAAAAAAAATTCGGTTAAGTGACATGTAAAAGAGAACAGAGGAAGTATTTTATATAAAAAATAAAATTGCATTTTCAAACTGCGGTTTTATTTCAAGAAAAACTGCGATTTGTTACTGTAGTTTTGATGTCTTCTAATACTTAAAGAAAATCACAATTTCAAACCGTTGATTTTGAGCAAAACAATTGCAATTTTTCTTAAAAAAACTGCCGCTTACAACTTCGTTTCCGTTCAAAAAGGATATAATAGAAAAAATAAAATAAAACTCAGAGAAAAAATAATTTAAAAAATAATCAGCTTTTTCAAATAAAATCAACAAAACGTAATGAAAACTGTCTTTTCTTTAAGATTTCAAATCATTATTATGGTTATGGATATGACTCTGTTGCATCAGATTTTCTTGTGAGCAGTGGAATGGCAGCAGTTAGGTTTGTCATCAATGAGTTGGTTGGGTCCATTGCCGACTATATAGCCGCCCAAGCCAGTCCACAGCCCGCACCGAGCCAAGAATGGCAAGCAAGGAAGCCGCGGCCACCCGGGTCCAGATCGAGGCGATACAGACCGTGGTCTCCATGAGGCCGGCGGATCCTCCCCTGGCCCGCAAGATCACGCTTGGTTCAAACCAGCCGGCGGGGGGCGACGTGGGGGCGGTGTTTCGGCAATGTCACCAGATCCTGCTGTGCTACGGAAAGGCTAGCGAAGAGGAGGACTCGGGGCGGGTCATGATCGGGAGGCTCAAGGAGTCGCTGGGCGTGGCGCTTTGCGAGTACCCGATGCTCACCGGGCGGATCAAGTGGGAGAATCGGGAGCTGGTGCTGGTGGCGACTGATAGTGGGATGAGGCTCGTGGAGGCTAAGTTTCCGATAAAAATGGATGAGTTTGTCGGGATGGAGGGTAGGGCGGCGGCCGAAGGCGAGCTGGTTTACTGGGAGGATCTCAAGCCGGAGGATCCCCAGTTCTCCCCTCTAGCTTACATTCAGGTTTCTCGTCAATCTCAATTATAAGTTTCAAGAGAAATTCTTAGATGGATTGTCAGTATAAAATGTGTTGGTGCATATAAGAGTTCATATCCACATCGCACACAAAGCTCATAGAATTGCACATAATGTGTAGTTGGACCTCATTGTCAATTGATTTTGAGTGTGAAACTAACTTAATAACATGGTATCGGAGCGGATTTTAGCCGCATCCCTGGATAAACCGATCTAACGTGTTGGTTACTTCCGCACGAAGTCCCACTTGTGATATATCAGGGATATCAGGGGTGTTGGGGTGTAGGTGCATATAAAAGTTCATATCCCACTTGCGTATAGTGTGGATCTAAGTTACTAACAAAATGCATCAATTAATGAGTGTCTGATGAAAATTCTTCATATGTGGATAAATTAATTTGATTTTTTTCACGTCACACACTGATCGATGAAGCTGTCTTTGATATTTTCAGGTGACGGAATTCGAATGCGGAGGATATTCGATCGGATTGAGTTTGAGTGTTTTGCTCGGAGATTCATTGGAGCTAACAGGATTCCTGAAGCGCTTGGCGGCCACTCACTTGGACATCTTTTTCAAGCAGAGCAAGCCTCCAGCCATCTACCTCCCCAAGCACAAGTCGGCCAAGCTTTACCCGGTACCAAGCAACTTATCTCGGCGCAGGCCTGGCTGCCAGACGCTCCTCTACCGCATCGACGCCGGGTCCTTGGACGCCACAATGCTGAAAGGACTCGCGTCATTGTGCGCCAAGGATGCAGAACAGAAGCTCGACGCAGACTTGGGCTTGGATTTCACCTTGTACGCAAAAGACGGCTCGACAGGTGACTTAGTGGTCGAAAAGGGTCTCCGAAAGGGCCTCGCTTGGCCTACAGCCAATGCCTTGCCTGAACTGAACGGCGCGAAATGGGATGATACCGTCTTGGACGAGGTGACATTTTGGGAAGGGCGTAACCCGATTCGCGGCGCTTACTGGATCCGATCGGACAGCACGGAGGGGCTTATCATGGTAAACACGTCTCGCCTCGCCGACAAAACCGTCTATATCACCGTCTCCATTCCATGATCTGCATTTGCCGCATCAAGAGTAATTCTTTCGTGAACTCAGTATGTCACATTTTAAAAAATTTACGCTTTTATAAATTAAAAATAAATTTAATTTTTCAAATTAACACGTGTCAAAATATTGATTGATTATTGTTAATGTGCCGTACTCATTTTTTCGTTTTTTTACAATGTGTATATGAATCTATTTTTGGTATCATTTGACCAAATCAAACATTCATTAAAATTGTCACACAATAAATACAAACACAACCTATAAATTAAGAGCTAGTATTAAAACTCCTCGAGCTTCGGCTGTCGCTACGGATGAGCTTTGGCGGTGATCCTCGAGCTTCGGCTGTAGCATTGCTGAGGATGAGCTTGGTTTTTGGTCCTCAGGCATCTTGTTATTGGGCACCCAGGATTTGAACCTAGGGACATCGACATCGATCAGTCAACGAAAGCGGTCCACCGTGGCGCTCAGCTCGGGCTGATCACGGGTCTTCGTGCTCCAATGCAGCTCTTTCCCCGCTAAGTCCCTCATCTCATTCACCTGCTCTCGGGTGAATTTGGTCCTCTCCGCGACCTGCCACATTTTCACAACACTGAATATGAGTATTAGCGACAAAAATATCACTTTTAGCAACGAAAGGTATACAACAGCAACAACATTGCCATTTGAATGAATGACTTTTGCTGCTATTTGCATACCGAAGGTGATCCTCTCCTGGGGCCTGGACATTATTTCAAGAATACATTATTTTTATTATTTTCTATCAAGAATATCTACTTTTGGTTTGTTTTCAGCAATACCCTACTTTTCTATTTCCGCTGTTAGTAACAGCGGAATGATATAGCAAATCCGCTGTTAACAACAGCGGATTGCTTTTTAACATATTTTCGTTATTAGCATAAGCATATTCCGCAGGTGGTGATCGAACAATTTCTTTACGAATCCGCTGTTGCTAATAGCGGAAATGTGTTAAAAAGCAATCCGCTGTTGTTAACAGCGGATTTGCTATATCATTCCGCTGTTACTAACAGCGGAAATAGAAAAGTAGGGTATTGCTGAAAACAAATCAAATGGTAGGATAGTCTTGATAGAAATTAATAAAAACAAGGTATTCTTGAAATAATATCCGGGGCCTGCCACTTTAAATTTCAGTCGATATAAGTTTTAGCGACGAAAAGTATAATACAGCAACAACATTGCCATTCCAAGGATCCCTGATTGGTAATTTGTAGCACTGCTTGAAAACTTACCAGCCGCTGCTGCCGGCTTTCTTTGGAGTGGGAGAGCCGATGGAATTTACAAGAACAAATGTCAGGGGTTGCAGCCTGGGGGAGAACTGGGGGCACATCGTATGAGATATGTATCGTTGCGGTATGGGGACAGAGTTCGAGGTGAACGCTGGCAACTGATTCTCTCTAACTTTCCATGGTTGAGTGCTGAACCTTGTGAACTTCTTAAGTGATTGGTATGTGTTTGGGACTGATAAGGAATGATACATTTGAATGGGATTTGGAGATTTTATACTAAGACGGTCTGAAATGACCGTTTATTGTGTTATAACATCTATTTTTTAAATCTAAATGAATTCATATTTGTATATCAACGTTGAATCTATAATAATGTTGTAACCTATTCATATCTGTGTATCAACGTCGGTAACAATATTACTATATATGAAAGTTTTGGCAATGTTATTGTGACTTGATGTTGTAACAATGTTAATAATGTGTATATAGGTCATTTATTTCACTTGAATAAAGTCATATTTATAAATAAACGCTGTGGCGATAATATTCACAACATCTATTTTATTTTATTCTGAATAAAAATATATCTGCGTGACTCATGTCTCTTTTATTTTGAATAAGATTATATTAACGATAACAATGTCTTGTCCATAAATTAATCAGTATAAATCACTATATTCATACAAGTCGATGATATCATTTCCTATAATTTTCTAAAGTTTGAAATCCTAAGAAGTTCTTGTATGAAAATTTCGACTGAAATCTGCCATTCGGATGGGAAATACTTATGAGAGATTGATGAGCACAGGTGTAAGTTGTCGCTAAATGTAGTAGCTTCATTCATAAGTTCGTCGCTAAAGCTGGCAAGGTGTCATCATAAAACCTGAACATATTTGGGTGGAACGTCAATTAAATTCAGCTGTATTGGATATAACAAAATAGCTTAGCCCAGACATGGGTCGGCTAAGCGTCCTAATATTCTCTAAAAGCTCATCTACGTGTGGGATTCCCAGGTCGAGGTTGGAGGGTCCCGACTGCAGGGCGAGCAGGAGGGGCTGCCCCTGGGACTCCAGGTCCTCTTTGGGGATCAATAGAACCCCCTTTTGCGTCCAGAAGACCTTGATGAGGATGGTTGTAGAGTCCCATTTGAGGATCGTACGGACCTCTTTGTTGATTGTAGAACGAGGCTCCTCTAGGTGCGTCATAACCAGGCCGTTGTGTAGTCAGCCCGTGCTGCCTCTCGAAGTAGGCTGGAGTGCCAGCTGTTGGAATATCGACCCCACCTATGGCCACAGGATGAGCACCACGTCCATGCTGAGAAACAGTGAGTAAAATGTTAGTACTCAAAGATATCATGACGGAGCTACAACCGGCAGGACAAAAAAGAACTTCACATTTTAAGTCAGAAACCAGCGTCCCTAAACAAATAAACTCCCCCTACGGCTATGTTTGGCTTCGGATAAATTTGAGGGAAAGGAGAACTGGAAAGAAAATGAAATTTAAATGGGTTCCATTTGGTTTTCGTCTTGTTTGGTTTGAAATGAAAAATGGAATTACGATATCAAAACACTCATTAAGCTAACTAAATTTTCTTCCTCAGTTTTCATCTAGTTTTCTTTCCCGCAGTTTTCCCGGAACCAAACATGAAATTCCATCAAATATTCCCACACATTTTCCTTTAGCACTTATTTTCCCCAAACCAAACAGATCCTAAAACTATGAAAACCTAATATCCAGCAACTATATAATCCTGGTGTTAAAAACATAGACATCAATAATCAGAAACACCTAGCATTTAGCAGAGTACGTAAGGCATACCTGAGCAGCGAAGGAATCTTCATACGAACTCAGACCAGCAGGATGGTTTGCAGATGCATCGCTTTCATTGTATCCAGCGGTGCTACCGTATGCCCCACCTACATTATGAGCTGGTGACGTTGCACATTTAAGGAAATGAACCCTTATTGACAAATACTGAAGTCTGTGAAGAGGATAAGTACCTGGCCTTCGGTTCATATTAGCAGAGGCAGTCAGTTCTGCCCGGAGCTTTTCCATTTCTTTCGCCATATTAAAATAATTCTTTTCCATCACCTGAAGTGATTCTAGATGGTCATTGTATAGCTTCTTCTCGTAATCATAGGTAGCCCTGCAACATTTTGTTGTATTATATAGAATGGTAAATAAGGAAACAGTTTTATCTCAAATAGAAACAGTCTTATTCTATGACGAAATTCAAGTTACGATAAATTGTATTCAAAGTGCTACAAAGCATCCGGGTTTCTAATGGAGTTTGTTTTCTATATCGTGATAAATTGTCTAGAGATCGAGAATATACCTGCAATGCTGAAATTCTTGTCTGATGCTCTCCAACTCTTGCACCATGAAAGGAACTTTCTGCACATCTGCATGTACCCTCTGAAGTTCGTGAGTCAAATGCTGCGCTTTAGACATAAGCTCCTGCCTTGCTAAAGCCAATTTCTGCGCCTCTGATCTCGCCTGCTCCAAATCCGCCTTGATTGCGTCTCCTGCTTGCAATTCAGAATTCATCCTCTCCATTTTCTCAGTCAGGTTTCGCATTTGCTGTTCTTTCTCAGCCCTCACCGCACTTGTTTGAGATTGCAACATCTGTAGCTCATTCTGAGCTGCCGCAAGTTCCTGTCTCAATGTCCCATGTGTTGCAGCAAGCCTCTGATTTTCCGTTAGAAGCAATTGCATCTCCATGTGCTGAGCTGCAAGCTTTTGTTCCATAACTTCCGGCGGAGGTAAGTCAAAGTGCGGGAAAGGACTAGGTGGAGGGTGCAATCCAGGGCCGTATGGATCAGGATGCATTACGCCAGGGCCTGGAAGAGGTCTCCTCATATGAGGAGGAGGCATATGTCCTTTACTACCCATTTACAGCTCTACCCTTTCACCTGGCAATAATTTATAGTCCAAAATTAGAGCTTAAAATGTCTACTCAACCATGTCCAGCACTTCACCTGGCAGTATTCTGCATGTTTCTCTATCCTTTCGGATATTGATTCAACAAAATCTACCGCAGGCACAATTTTCTACATCAAAATATAGAACGAACATATACAGTATTTCACTACTCGTCATGGCTTCATCCAAAATAATATCAAGAGTCGAAGACCTTCTGACCTAAATTTCATCACAACCAGGATATGCGCGTCAATCAATTACAGTTAAATACTTCACACAACATAGAATCACTTGCACGTGAAGAACCCGTCACATCCAACAGCTCCTCGACTCAAATTCACTGCCAATTCCTCTTGACGCTCTCGACTGTCAAAGAAATTTGATAATCTTTAATTTTTTTGGTTGCTATAGCCACAAACCCCCTCCACTAGTGGAACAAGACTCGTTGCGGGACACCTCCAACATATCCATACACAAAAGAATCCTATACTAACCCAACTTCAATCTTCAACAAACTCATTCATACTCTAAAGAATCCTAAACTAACCCAATTCGAAAATTACTAATTAACAAAATAAAAAATAAAAAACTCGCTACCTCAGATGAGCTAGGAACTGCAAATACAACAACAACCCTAACTTCGTAAAAATCCAAAAATACCCAAATAATGCACAGCTCTCGCAAAGCTTCCGTCACAAAAACCTAATTTGTATAAAACCGGTTCCATATAAGAGCTCAGAGGTTTCAAACGCCTCACCTTAAACGATGTTGGCGCCAGACTGAAGCGCGCGATTCCCGACGAAGTCGGAGCACGATCGAGCAGACGAGATAAAAGAGAAATAAATGGCGATTTGGCGAACGAAAGTCGAGTCGTGGCTCTCAACCTGGTTTAGGGATTCATACCTGAGAAATTGAACCGACATGTTCCCGATTTGAACCGTTCAAATCTCAGTCTAATTCCAGTCGATAATCATTGGCTCGCTAAGTGTCTAATCAGCTATTTAACTAGACAACGCGACATTTAAATAAACATATTTTCTATTTTGAATTATATTAATTTTTTTAAAAATTGAGGTTATTTGAAATTTTTTTTCTTTGTTTCAAAATTGATTGGAACTCGTTATAATTAAATGAGTCAAACTTAAATTAAAAAAATTTATGAAATAAAACAATTCTGAATGGGATATTTTTTTGAATTTTTAAAAACTTTAACACGATTATTTTAAATAATTAAAAAACAAAATGGGGAATTTTCTCACGAGCTAGTCCAAGACCGTGAATCTCACTGTAGACGCCACGTGTCAATTTCTGGTGCATCCATCTACGTCACAGCCGCCATATGTGGTTTCTCTTCGCTTTTCCCAATCTCCTTCCATTATAAATATCTCCGATATTTTCGCTTCTTCATCTCTCGTTCTCAGATTTCAAACGCGCCACCGATCGATCTGTCCTCCGCGTATTATCCGGCGACGAACCTCTACACCCGCTTGGAAGCAGAGATCTCGACTTAATTCCGTCTCGCTTCAATCAGCCGCCATGACCCCGGAATAGTAAGTTTTACTCGAAATTCGAAGAGCTAGGGTTTCTTTTTGTGTGAAATTTTGAGAAATTAGGGGCGGAAACCATATAGATATGTGCTTTTTACATCGTGTGGTTAGCGGATTGGTTTCTTGCGTTGTAATTAGGGTTTCAGATTTCTCGATTTAGATCGGTGTATGCGATGTGTGTTGTAGTTTGTGTCTTGATTTCAAGGGATTACATGTTGTCGGACGGAAATATGGTTTGTAGTTGAGATCTAGTCTGTTGTAGCCTTGTAGGATCAGATCCGTTGACTTGCGGAATAGTTGAATAGTTGGAATTGGACGGATATGGATTCAGCTACACAGAAGCTTTTTTAGAGATGTGTCTGAATAGGTTTGAATCACCTCGGTATTCAGACCAATACATGTGGTGTCAGGAATTGAAGGATGGAGTTTTGTTTGGATCCCGTTTTTATCATTGCATGCTTGTGAGAGTCGAGTAGAGATTTAGAGGTAGCGGGGTCAGCTGTTTGGGTCTTTCTCTGCTTGATATTTCGTTGGTGTTGTTACATGTACTTGGCTGCTCACTTTCTAACAAGCTCAAGTATGTTTGCGAATAACATTTGCAGTGACTACCTGTTTAAACTGTTGCTGATTGGCGACTCTGGTGTGGGAAAGTCATGTCTCCTTCTGAGGTTTGCTGTAAGTTCTTTTTTGAAAGCCTCCTTCTTCAGTTAAATGCTGAAAAACTGCATCTTTGAATTTGATGCAGTAGAATTTAGTTTGTTTGAGTACATAATTGCAAGTTGTGATCAATTGGGGTGTCTCTTGATGTTGTCATTCCTCATGCTGCAGGATGATTCTTATCTAGACAGCTACATCAGCACAATTGGAGTTGACTTTGTAAGAAGAATTAGATTCTTGTCGCAATGCAATAACATGCACTAAAAGCTAGTCGTAACTTGAAGTGGGCTAATTTCATTAATTTTTTCTTTAGAAAATTCGCACCGTGGAGCAGGATGGAAAGACCATCAAACTTCAGATTGTAAGCCCTTCAACAATTTAGCCACGCTGTTTCATTTTACTACTGTTTTTGTGCATTTTTTCTGTTAGAATATTATTCCAGGGATCCCCTTTTACTTATAAAAAACTGTGTTCATGATTCTCTTAATCACAGTGGGATACAGCAGGACAAGAGCGTTTCAGGACAATCACCAGCAGCTACTACCGTGGTGCACATGGAATTATTGTGAGTTCTTTATCTCCTGTCCGTTTATATTGTTATTTATATTTTCGGTGGTGGACATGGTGTTATTGTGATTTATTTCTCCTGGCCATTTATATTGTTACTTGTTGTTTAGTCTCACACCAGAAGAACGACCTTTGCAGGTGGTTTACGATGTAACTGATATGGACAGCTTCAACAATGTCAAACAATGGTTGAGTGAAATTGATCGATATGCAAGTGAAAATGTTAACAAGCTTCTAGTTGGGAACAAGTGCGATTTGACTGCAAACAAAGTTGTTTCGTATGAGATGGCAAAGGTATTTAAGCTACCATGCATTTCTGAATTCCTGAACTGCCATAGCTGGTGCAGCAAATTATTAATCATCTTGTTTTCGTAACAGGCTTTTGCAGATGAAATTGGGATCCCTTTTATGGAGACTAGTGCCAAGAATTCCACAAATGTGGAACAGGCATTTATGGCCATGTCTGCTGAAATCAAGAACAGGTTTGTTATCTATTTGGGCTGTCTACCCAAAAGTTCTTCAAATGATATCGCAACTTCAACAGTTAAAAAATGTATAGATTTGGAATGAATGATATATATCGCAACTTCTGAGTCACAGATGCAGTGGCATGACTAACACAGATCTACATATTTCAAGGTTGCATATGGTTGTCTTATAGGGCCTTAATTTTTTTGTTTTTGTTGTTGTTGTCTGGTGTAGGATGGCAAGTCAACCAGCTGTGAACACTGCCAGGCCAGCCACAGTGCAGATCAAGGGCCAACCAGTGAACCAGAGTTCTGGATGTTGCTCTTCTTGAAGCCAAAGCCCACGACAGTGGCTCTCATTGCACTCATTGCTTGTAAAACCAATTGTGTTCTCAACCAACCATGTTTCCGTCCTTTTAACTCCGCATATTTGCTCACTTGTTGCAGCTCCTGCAGTTTAGAACTTCGGCATTTTTTCATTTGTAATTAAATCTTACGAATTTCTGTATAAAGATTAGTGGTTTCCTAAGATCATCAGTTATATGTCATGTGTGTAATTGTTACAGATGAGTAGATATCTTTACCAGTAGAAATTTTTGAATTCCCTGCCGGGTGTCAATGTTATCTCAACTCCCAGTTCCTGCCTTAACCCAACGTTGCCTTCTTTTGAGCTTTTGCCCTTCAGCAGCACAGTGGGAAACTCTGGGGAATCCACAAGCTAGATGGTCTGATAGGTAACACCCCGTGCGGCACCAGCTCACCAGTAATCCCCGCACGAACACTTACCATCCTTAAAATGATGAAACCTCGTCGTATCCCTCACTATTATCTCCCTCCCTTCAATCGCCGATATGTACTTGGTTGCAGTGTGACAGTCTCCGCAAACCCTCAAGTTCTTGAACACCCGTATCGCCACTCCCCCAACCGTCCTCATCAGCCCAAACGCAATCGCAAGCTTCTCGCTGTGCCCCAGCAGCAGCTGCTCCTTCACCTCGTCCCCAACGTCATGCAGCGCATACTCGAACTCAGGCACGTACCCCGCCGCCTTCATCTTCTTCCCCAACTCACCCAGCTTCTCCAGTATCGAAGGCAGGTCAGGGTGAAGCCTGTCACATGACCGGAACTCATGAACCACCTTCCCAACCTCAGTCCAACTGCACCCCGGCTGCTTCACTACCGCACTCTCTTTCATCAGCCGTCTGACTCTCGAAACCTGGTCCCATCTGTTCACCGACGCATAGGCATTCGCAAGCTGCACGTAGCCCGCTGCATTAGCAGGATCAACACGACGGAGGTTCTGGGACGCGAATTCAGCTATCTCTACATTCTTATGGACCCTGCAAGCTCCCAACAGGGTCCCAAACACAGGAGCGTGAGGCGGAAACGGCATTCCCTTTATCAACTCAACCGCTTTGTCTAGTTTCCCAGCTCGGCCGAAAAGATCAACCATGCAAGTGTAGTGATCGGGCCTCGCTTCAACGCTGTAATCCGTCTTCATTGATTCGAAATGCTGGACCCCCAGACCCACCAGCCCGACATGGTTGCAGGCGGTTATGACAGCAACGAAGGTTATCCAGTCAGGCTTGTTGCCTTCTTCTTTCATCTGATCAAACAGCGACAGGGCCTTCATCCCCGCCCCGTGTTGTGCGTATCCAGATATCATCGCGTTCCAAGTGACTAAATCCTTCCGCCGCATCTCAACGAACAACCTCCAGGCGTCGTCCAGAACCCCACATTTACAGTACATGCTGATCAGTGAAGTACAAGCAGTTGTGTCCTCCATCATTGGAGACTTGCTGATCAACTGATGAACCTGCTTGCCCAACGACAGAGCCGATAAGTTACTAATCCCCAGCAAGACGCTGCAAAAGCTCGTCCCGTTCGGCCTCACGCCCAATTCCACCATTACCCTAAATAGCTTCAACGCATCGCTCGCTTCACAATTCTCAACATACCCAGCAAGCATCGCATTCCACGTCACTAAATTCTTCACCCTCATATCCCAAAACAGCTTCTCGGCCAAGTCAACCTTCCCAAACTTCATATACCCAGAAATCATAGCAGTCCACGCCGGAACACTTTCGGGCGCAGCGGAAAAACACTTCTCAGCGTTACCCAAATCTCCGGCCTCAACATGCCCGGCCACCATCGCACTCCACGAAACACAGTTTCTCTCCGGCATGGCCTCGAACAAATCACACGCCTCCCGCATCCTCCCACTCCTGGCAAAACCAGTCACCAATGTATTCCACGACGCCACATCCTTCACCGTCATCTTATGAAAAAACTCTCTAGCAGCTTCGACGCCCGAATCCCGCAAATAGCAAACCAGCATTGTGTTACAAGACACCACATCCGGTTCAGGAATTCTATCAAACAGCTTCTGGGCGTCTCCCAACTTCCCTCCCTTCTCCGCATAATACGCCAGAATCGAGTTCCACGTCACCGTCGTCTTAAAGGGTGTCGCATTGAACAACCTGAGCGCCGAATCCAAGTCTCCGGCTCTGACGTAGCGGCTGATCTGCTTATTGGCAGCCGACACATCCCAGTGCCGGATCGCGTCAGGGCGAGTTGCTGGGCCAGGACTAGAGTTTGTAGCGATCTGGGTGTGTTGGGTTGTGGAAAAGGAGCGAGCTTTCGCGTACGACGGTGGTGCAGCGGGTAGAATTGAGCTTCGGAGGTTACGAAAGTGGCGCATAATGACATCATTG
>NQLW01000008.1:4550647-4631760 GCA_002312845.1 Kalanchoe fedtschenkoi
TCCTTTCCTCCTTGTGACCTTATGGAGATCAGAATGACCATCTCTAGGAGGTTCAGGAATAAGGGGCTGCCAACCAAACTGACGCATTACCCGAGAAGGGTAATGCCACTCCACTATGTGGAAGCATATCAACGGAACCTCTGCTGTCCATACCTGGCGGCCCTGTAGGCATAGCTCGTTGATCCCCTCAAGGCGATCATCGTGATACGGCTCCCAACACAGATCACCTGGACTCTGTCGGTCAAGGTGATCTCGATAGTACAGCAGCACCTGATGTGGGCTCTGCGTGTAGCTCCTCGTCCCCGCCCATCGTCTGTTACAATTAGAAAAATGAAGATTATCACAACATATACAAATGAAAAAGTAAGACGACAGTATGCTCATATCTCGATAAACTTACCCATATGATATGGCTGGCATCATCAGCGGAATACCACCAAACTCATCAGGCCACTGGTGTGTTGGAAGACCAACCTGCTGTGGACGACCCAATGGCATCCGCTCCCAGCACCAAAACTGGAGCAGCAGCAATGCTCCCCCAATCTGCTTGTGCTTCCCAGCACAAGCAGTACAGAGCTGGCGGTAGAGCCACGCCAGAACAGCTCCTCCCCAGCTATACGTGCGAACCACGTCTACGTCCGCAAGGAGGCGAAGGTAATGCAGGCTGACCTCATTACCAGTAGAATCCGTGAGCAAAGAGGTACACAACATGCATAAGACATAGGCTCTGGCATACCGGATCAACGTCTCCTCGTCAGCATCGTCTGGGGGAATCGACATGTGCTCCGTGAACCACGACAAATGCACGTAGTATGGTGACCTGCCACGGTCGGGGTCACGTCCTAACAACTCGTCGCAGACGCGTCCCCAGTCTGCACAGAACTCATAACCAGTGACTGCTCGTCCGTCCACTGGTAACCCGGTCAGAAGTCCCACATCCTGAAGCGTGACAGTCATCTCTCCGCGGTGGTCGAATGTTCGTTTTTTGTTTTCGGGAGTCGTCTGCGCGAAAATGAGGACCGAAATGGCCTCTGCCGTTTTTAGGCTGAGAATTTCGCTCTTCCGAAGAGCGAAATTCGTTAGACAAATTCGCTCTTCGGAAGAGCGAAACCCGCTTTGGACAATTTCGCTCTTGCCAACAGCGAATTTACATTGTCGCTCTTCCCAACAACAAAAATACAGTATATTTTCGCTACACTGACTCCCGCAAATTACACCTCAGCAGGTGATTCCGCACGCGGGTCCACGTGAACCCACGTGTAATTGTCGCTCTTCACAAGAGCGAAAATGAGGTGAATTTGCGCTATACCAAAGAGCGAAAAGGGCAGTCCTGAAAAAAAATCAAGCGGGGTAGTGGATTTGATAACGAATTATGCAAGGAATTTATTCCTGCAAAAACAGTATTTCACTCCTCTCTCGGAGAGTTGAAAATGGGCGCTTTCACCATCTCCACAAGATCGCTCCGTCAATCCGGTATCGCAAATCGGGTCCAAGCCTCGCGCTCAGTATCTCGATCGACTTCGGGCTGCGATCAATTTCGATACCTGAATCGACGAACCCTAATTTTGGAACCCGCTCCTGAATGCGTCCGTCTCGCGCGGCTCGCCGATTCGGATAAAGGTGCTATCTTGCACGCTATACTTCTTTGGTGCTATGCAACCATTGAGCTGTAGAATCAAACTGCTCACATTTCTGGGTTTCTGTGTGTCTGCTAAATTGAGTGATGTGATGCTGATTGAAGTGGTGACTTGAGCAGGCATAGTGGAGGTTAGATTGGAGAGGCCTGAGGCTAAAAATGCGATTGGAAAGGAGATGCTGAGGGGATTGAGGCACCATCTCGGCTTGATCAGTGAGGATGCTTCTGCCAATGTGGTGTTGCTGACGAGCTGCGTTCCCAAGGTTTTCTGCGCCGGTGCCGATTTGAAGGTATAGAACTTGTTAAAAAACACATCTTGATAGGTAGTGTACTTCACATAGGAACATGAGCTTCGCTCTTATAGTGCCGACTAGGTGAGCCAAGTTTAATTTCTAACCTTCACTTCCGGATTTAGATAAAAAATGAGAGAGAAAGAAAAAGGTGATGGAAATTTGACAAATTTTTTGTATGGTTTCGGTAAAGTTGGAAAGAAAATTAGATGGAAAATGTCAAGGAATGTTAGTAAAATTACTTAGTGTTCTGACACTTCCCTTTAGTTTTTTTCATTCTAAACGAAGCCAAAGAAAAATAAAATGGAATCAATGAAGATTTCATTTTTTTTCATCTCATTTTGTTTTCCGTCAATTTTTTTTTAAACCAAACTGAGCCTTAATGTAAACAGAAAGCCTCGATTTCATATTTTATATTTCATCGCGTGTTTGACTATGTTTGTTTTGTTGGAGGGCACTAGCTTTCTTTATATTCGGCTGCTAAAGCTTCTTCGGTGATTAACTAACTATTCCTGATCGGCAGGAGCGCAGGGAAATGAATGCATCTGAAATTCATTCGTTTGTAAACTCTCTGCGGTCCACATTCTCCTTCTTAGAGGTCTTCATTCCAACCTTACATTGGTCAAGTCATTTCACAAGCATATACTGATAAATTCGTCACGAGATGCCTTTTATAGTCAATGGTTTCTTATCGATACGAATTGCACTGTCTTTATCAGGCACTTCAAGTTCCAACCATTGCTGTTATTGAAGGAGCTGCATTAGGCGGCGGCCTAGAGATGGCTCTGTCATGTGATATCCGGATATGTGGTACCTTCATTAAATTCTTAACAGTTTCTCCATGTATGTAAAGCTGTGGGTAATTTTTGTAGAATTGTTTTCAATATTTTTCATGGAATGTTACAGGAGAAAATGCGGTAATGGGCTTGCCGGAAACCAGTCTAGCTATAATTCCTGGGTGCGTACGTCTCTTTCTTAAGTTAGCTTTTTCTTATACTTAGTTGGATCGATGTGATGATCCTAGAATCAAAATGCTGTGCCTGATCCGTAATGACATTTTGGATAGGTGATCATCTTGTTATTTTTCGGCAGATCAAAACTGAGTTTTCTTGATCATCGAAAAATTTGTGCAGGGCCGGTGGGACCCAACGGCTTCCTAGACTTGTGGGAAAATCCACTGCTAAGGAACTTATATACACCGGCCGGAGAGTTACTGGCAGGGAAGCGTTGACATTAGGTACAATCTTTTATTAGAAAACTAATTCGCCTCCCTTTTAATCCGAGGCTGGAGTTTTACAGGACTGAAATTTCGCATTTTTGTAAGGTCTTGTCAATCACTGCGCTCCTGCCGGTGAAGCTCATGCCAAAGCGCTTGAAATCGCCCGAAACATAAACGAAAAGGTAACATGACAAGAATTTTAGTGTTCGTTGGTAGTCATTATGGGTAAGAAGTTATGGTCAGTATCAGGACAAATAATCCCATTTTTTAAAAAGGAGACTATTAATCCGATTTCAAAAGATAAAATTTATCTCATATATTATTAATACTATTCCGTTCTTAATACACTGGTGCTGATTTCTTGTCAGTACACAAAATTAAATGCGATCATATAATGACTTGGTTCAGGGTCCGTTAGCATTGAGGATGGCTAAGCGAGCTATTGACAGGGGTCTGGAAGCAGACAAGGAGTCCGCTATGGAGGTAGAAGAGGATTGTTACGTGCAGCTCCTGAATACCACTGATCGGCTTGAAGGGCTGGCAGCATTTGCCGAAAAGCGGAAACCGGTATATAAAGGCGAGTAATAGGTAAAAGCCAAGGCTCCCTAACATGTCTGAACTCGTCGTCATTGATTATTTACGAATAAAATTGGCTTTTTGAACACCCGGCTGTAAATAGATCTTAGAGCTGCGAATAGCGCTGCAATCAGTTTTTGAACTTGCTGCCATTTCAGATTGTCTGAGAAGGTTACTTTTACCGACGAAAAATATACCATTACCCAACTTCAGCAACAAAAATAGCACCTTTACCGACGACATTGCATCGAAGATGAACACATCTTCTCTCTGCATATCTCACGAAGGTCACACTTCTTTAATGTACATACAAAGATATCCGGAAATCACAGAATCTAAGTTGACTCAAGAGTCAAGATACATAATTTCATAATCTACAAAAAATGCAACAAATAATTTCAGGCTAGATTTTGGCCAAGGAGACGGCAGTGTCATACTATCATCCATGTCAAATGACGATACCCAGCCCATTTCGCCGCCAGGCGGACGCCAATCGCCAAAGCAACTCCAAGCAACGGCAGTGGAACCGTCGTCTTGGCTTCAGAAGCTTCGGTATCCGCCACCTTCCCTTTATTTAGTTCACTTGAATGATGAGTTACCGCCAGCGCAATAAATGATGCTAGCACAACAAGCCTGACCCAGGGCTCTCCGATAGCAGCCATCACAGCGGCAGCCGGCAATGCGGCAGAAACTTCGTCTCTTTTCTTAACAAACCTCGAGAACGCGTAAATCCCGACGAGAAGAGTCCAGAAAAATGGCTCGGATATGAAACCCCTCAGAGCGAAATATCCAATAAAGCCCGATATTGTCAGAATATGCTGCTGACTACTCACCGCGTCTGGAACGGCGGCCTCGGCGATTGACAGTGTGAGCGACGACAATATGATGATTAGGATCAGCTCTGCGACAGGAGCGTACGCAACTATGCTGGAGTAAAACGCTCGAACAGTGTAAAAAATATTTTCTGCAAATCTTATCGTGGAGGTGATCGGGTGTCCGATGAAATGGAAAATTAGTGCTAAGGCGAGTTTCCCAACATAGCCCAGGAGATGAAATATGCCAACGGCATTCCGTCTCCAGTTTGATAATTCGAACAACACCGTTCTCCAAGCGTAAGCAAGAACCGCCAAAGCTGTGAAGTAAAACAACGAAATTTCAGCACCAGTCAGCCCGATACATGTCACGAAACAAATGATACATAGAAAAAGCGTCAAGCAAAAAGAAAACAAAAGGTTCATCAGATCATTTGAATATAAGAGCTTGTAAAATACACAGAAAAAAATATCAAATCGAAACCTGAATAAAATGAGAGAAAAACCTACACAAGAGGAATCATGAATAAGGTCAATTGCCTGAACTGATGCAATATACCCTTTTCGCGGTTAACAACTGCGAAGATAGGGCATATCTTCACTGATGTGAACTGCGAAGATAGGGCATATCTTCACTGATGTGAACTGCGAAGATGACTTTGTCGTTATCAACAACGAAACTAATAGGGATTTTCGCAATCTACAATTGCGAACTTTCCCTTATGCATTTTTACAGTTATGAACAATGAAGTTCATGTGTATCTTCGCGGTCGAAGATGGCAGGTGTTAAGTAAAAAAGCAACGAAGCAAAGCGAAATTCATGTTTAACAAAGTTCGCAATTAACATCAGCGAAGATGCTCAATCTTCGCGGGTGTTAAAACGCGAAGAGTGTATATATGAAACAAAACGAAATGGGCATGCAGATTTGGTAGACAACAAAAAAAAGAGCATAAGTTTTAAAAAAATAAGCATATCACTACATGAGCGACTCCTGGAGCAGCGAACGACGCAAAAAGCACGATACAACGAGTCAATAGCTAGCACAGTTAATGACACCAGTCTCGAAAAGCTTGCAATCTTATGAGTTAATTTCATCTGCTACTCACTGACAAAGCTTCCAAATCATACGCTTCGGATCACATATCAAACATCACATTGCTTGTAAGCTCCAAAGAAATCGAATCAATCGAAAACCAAAATGTACAGAAAATAAAACCTAAGCATTACAAAATTTATCAGACACTATCACAGCAGATCAATCAGCATAAACCAACAAGCAAATCAAAAAAGCTTGGAACTTTCATGTGAAAAGTCAGACAAGAGCATTACCCACAAACCAAGGCCACCTGAGTGGCGGATCAGGAGCCTCCTTAGTCAGATACCTAAACCTCTCCGGCATGGTACTCTCTCCTCTCCACTCGTCATCCCCAGTCCCACCCGCACCAACCCCGCTCTCCGCCTTCACGCAAGAACCCAACTTTCTAAAAAACCTCACCCCCCCACGAAACCCCAACCACCTAATTTCGCATTTCTGAACTTGGATTGCACTAGTTGAGAGCCTTAGGGTTCGGCCGGCGGCAAAAGCTCCAACCCCAGAACGCGAGGCGGTGCTCAACCGCAGGCGGGTATGGTTGGCGGGTCGGGGGGCGGAAGATGACGCGGTGAGACAAGCTTGGGAAATCGACATAGGGTTCGTGGGTTTACAGAGGTTTCCAACTCCGCCATTAACGCCGACCCAAGACGCTGCTGAAGATGACGATAGCCAAAGCCATAAAACGCAGTGTTTTAGTCTTCCCTTATGTTAAACGCATCTTTCCATCTAGAAAATTGATAAATCTACAAACCGAATTAAATCGAACTAAAACCGATAAATTAGGTTTGTTGTGAAATCGTAGTGGTTCTGTTAAGTTTAAGTTTAGAAAAGTGACAATTAATAGTTCGATTTAATTTTTTACTTAAATCAAAACAAGCCAAATCAAACGATTTCATTATATTTAAATCATACATAAATTTAATTAAATATATAGTATATATTAATATTTTATATTATTATTTACATTAAAATCGTATATTTAATAAATGAATTAATAAATAAAGTTTATGAAAAAAAATAAATTAAATGGATCAAATTATAAAATTGATTGGGTTTGATTTTTTGAAGTCTGCGGTTCGAGTCGGTTTAAAATTTCAAACCAATTACGAACCATTTCACAAACCAAACCGAATAGTAACATTCCTAGGAGCGTTATGGTATTTTTTTTTTTTTGTTATTTTTATTTTAATTATTAATTTTGAAGAAAATTGAAAAGCGCATCTTGTGCAAATCGATGCTTTGATTTTTCCCTCTCATACGATTTTCGCAGCAATGGCGGCTCAGAGCAGCGCCTGACGGCGGTCGGTGTCCGGACGAGAACGCAATCCGGCGATTCATCTTCTGAGGCTCTGTTGCGTCATTTGGTCGATTCGTTGGCGATATCCTGGGAAGTGAAATGGAGAGGAAGAGGACGGACAGCAGGTTGGGTGGGAGTGGGGAGACCGAAGGCGGCGGAGGAAGCTCGGCGAGGGCGACTGGAAGGATTTATGAACCTAACTATAGAAGCAGGGCGGTGCAGGTACGGAGAGTGTGGAAGGAGCGAGCCTAGGGTTTCTGAATTGTTTGTTTGTGCAAATGGTTAATTTTTGCTGTTGCCTTTTGATTTGATCTCGGAAGAAGTCTGGTCTGAAGATTTGGAGCTGGGAGCGATACTTGGTCAGGATTTTTTTTTGGTGGTGTTAGGGTACAGGGTAGGGTTTTGTTAACTAAAAGCACCAGTATTTGGGAGGTGGATTAGGTCATGTAAATGCTTGTAGTTGAAGTGAGCTTTTGAGATCTGTGTCATGTTGGAGTTTGCACATTGACTGGATTGTGTGAAAATGTGGATGTTACAGCAATTATGACCGGCTGAAATGACTTTTATGTATGATGTGCCGTGCTATTGTTGGGATTTTATCTTACATTTCTGAGTTGAAGCTTGTTTTTATTGCATTCTAGCCATATTTGGTCTTGTGTCTTGTGTTTTATTGTATCTGACTCTTTTATTTTTACGTGTGTAACATTGACTGGGGTTATTTTCAGGAAGCATTAGATTATATGGCAACTATTGATTTGGTGGAGTTGTGCAATGAAGCTAAAGTTGAGTACTGCCGAGCTACTCGGGATCTGAGAAGTTGTGGACGTAATGTAGAATATGTGTTGAACTCTTGCAATCATGCTTCGTTGTGCGCAGAGTGCAGTCAACGTTGTGATGTTTGCCCGATTTGTAGAGTACCGATCTCCAAAAATGGCACTAGACTGCGGCTTTATTATGAATGTGTTGAGGCTAAACTCATACCTGAAAAATTTAATGACCCATTTCGAGCCAGAGATGATGACGAGAAGCAAGTTGATGCTGATATTCAACGCCTATACTCTTTATTTGATGTCGCCTTGAAGAACAACTTGGTTTCTTTGATTTGTCACTGTATCCTTTTTTCTATATTGTTTTTCTTCACCCTTTAAGAGATTGAAATGTTAAGTACTGAAGGTAGAACTGCAGCAAACATACACTCATGAAGATATTGCATGCTTGGATTAGATCAATGCAGCTTTCCAAATAAATTCTAGTAAGATACGAATATTTAGAAGGTTGGCACAGAAAATATATGATTGAAAAGGATTGAAAAAATATAGGGATGCATGGGGTTTAATTTAGAAACTGATAATGAAGCCAGCTATTTTCATATCATAAATGGTTTTCTGTTGAGCTGTGCTTTAGGGCAGTGGAATCTCCAACAGAAAATGATTTTGATGTAAGCTGTAGAACTGTAGGTGCAGCTAATATACTGAAGTCCTTGGCCATACATTGTTCTCCGCTTTGTATTTCTTAACCAGTGATGTAACAGATGTGACAGATGTATGCATGGATGAGAGCGCTGTGTCTAGCGATCCTGTCATAGCTTTCTTGTTGGATGAAGTGGTGGTCAAGGATTGGTGCAAGCGGAGGTTCAAAAGTGCCATATCAGAAATTCGAGCCATCTGTATCCTTTCTTTGTTTGGATTACTTTTCTTTTCTGAGGTCATTCAGGGCCCTAGTACCCTCAGTACCCCATTTGCTTTAGATATTTAATTGTTAAATTGAAGTAGATAACATGCTTTTGCTGTATTTCATTTCTTGGACTGTAGTTCTTTCACATGTTCATCAGATAGTTTAACAGTGGAAGAGATGAAGGCAAGTGTAGGGTCACTTCTGCAGGTGTCCGGTCAACTGTCCGGCATCTCAAATGTCCTTGAAGTATTAGAATCATCATTTAAGGGTGCCGTATCTGCACAACTTGAGGATTTGCATCACCTGCAAGAGAGTATTCTGAAGTCTAAACAGGTTCTATTCATCACCACCTTCCTAAAACCGAAATTATATTTATGATTTGCAAATTCTTGATAATCTTCCGGCATATGTCGTGATATTCATGAACTAGCTATTTGCTTGGTATTTGAAAGCTAGCATAGCCTTCAAGGCCGTAGCAATTAATGAGGTTCATAACACTGCCTGTTTTTTTATGGATTGATATAATTTTAGGATTGTGATGAAAATCTATATGTACATGAATCTGTTATGTCTCTTGAATTTTCGAGCCTAAATTTATATTTTAGGAGATTACTGCTTTGGACAATTGTCATCCTTTTTTTTGTTTTAAAAAATGCAGCATCTGGAAATAATTATCTGGTGCATACGGCATCAATTTCTGGAGAATTTGAAACCTCGTTTCACTAATTACTCATCATGGCGTGCACATGTACGTGATAGAAAATCAGCTGCAACCAAACGTGCTATGAGTTCTGCAATTGAGTCAACTATACAAGAGGGGTCTCTCTTCATTGAAGATGCATTGTTAAATCTTGAGGGTGAAGTGCATCCATTTGATATTGAGGACGATTTTGATGTAAAATGCTTGCAAAAGGACAGCACATCATCGAATTTTAGATCAAAAATAGATGGGTCTTCCGGAAGCTATCCATTTGAAAATTTGCGCGCAGCTTGTGACATACTTTTCTTACATGGAAGTTCAGATTTGGTGGTTGCAAAAAGGGCAATTGTATCCTCTCTGTTTTTGGCTGTCTTTTCTCCTGTTGGAGTCTAGTGTATAGACTATTAGGTTCATGGATTGAGTAAGGAATTTTTCTGCTTATTAGCTTCAATAATCAAGTCCTGATTTTTCTTGTTCTTGAAAGAGATAATTGAAGCGTCGAATAGGAGGGGAAATTGCTAAATTTCAATAATAATAAAATAAATTCAAGGCATCGGTTTTATTTAAAAGGACATCAGTTTGAGTTTAGCATTTGTTAGTTGTTTGTATCTTTGCTTCCTTAATATGATAACAGTTTTTGTATTACCTGTTTGATCGACATTGGTCAATGCCCAATGAAAAGTGGAAACATATCGTTGATGACTTTGCAGCGAGCTTTGGTTTAGGACGGCATTCTTTGCTGGAGTCTTTTATTTTTTATCTTCTAGATGACCACAGTGATGAAGCTTTGCAGGTATTGATATTCTTTTTTTCATTTTTTTGTTTGGCCTGCTTGCTATCATATGGTTAGTGTACCACATTTCAGCTTTTCTTTTTTTCTTTTTGAAATATGTTTAGCATGGAAGAAATTAAGACACATAATTCAGGGTCTTATCTTAAGTGTTAAACTAAGAACGTAATTCTTGTTTTAAATACTTCCTTCGCTTGTTGGTTGCTATTAGGTACATTTGGAAGTTATACATGCACTTGTAACATAATGAAAAAGAAAAATACAGTAAATGCCAAGTTTATGTAGTCTATGAGTTTCTTGATCATGTCCATGATACATAATCCATCAGTACCTTTATTATTATTTAAATAGTGTTAAACTGCATTGCATATCATTTATCTAGTCAACCTGCTATTAGTACAAAATAGGCCTGCAGCTTTAGCCAGAAGCAATTGTTGCTCACAAATAAATCATTAGATGCTTTGTCTGCCTAGCAAATTATTCCTCGGTTTTATCTATATCATTCTAATCCGGAGACTTAAAAAGTACAAGATTTTAGCTTTTCTTTTTCTTGTGTGATTCTTGTATATGCAGAATCACCTATACGTACAAAATTTGGGCCATTATCTAACACTGATGTCAGAAATATGTGGAATTACTATTAGGTTTAGATAAGAGCAATTGCAAGTTTTGAAAACTATGATTACACGTATTAACAGTTGTCTAATTAGACCCCTGAAATTGCTTCTAGGAAGCTTGCCGTCTTCTGCCTGAGATAGCTGGCTCATCAACTCACCCAAAAGTTGCACAAGTTTTATTGGAGAGACAAAATCCTGATGCGGCACTTATGGTGTTAAGGTGGTCAGGCCGTGATGGGGGGCCAGAGTTGGTTTCTCTTACCGAGGCTGTTATAGCTGTCCGGGTGAGAGTGCTGTCTGGACTTCTTACCGAAGCTTTCCTGTACCAAAGAATGATATGCAATAAAGTCCAAGAGAAATACTCAAAACCTGAACTGCATATGGATTGTTCAAATGGTTCAAGTAATGGAAGTGGAAACTGGGTTGAATGGTTGGAGACCTTGGTGACAGAACTATGCTGTCTTTGTTTATGGAGAAATTTCGTGGACCAAATCATCGACTTACCATGGAATTCTGCTGAGGAGAAATATCTTCATAAATGCTTATTGGAGTATGCAATGGATCATCCAACCTCCAGTGTTGGAAGTCTTCTGGTTACTTACTATTTGAAGGTAGT
This sequence comes from Kalanchoe fedtschenkoi, assembly GCA_002312845.1. NCBI lineage: Eukaryota > Viridiplantae > Streptophyta > Magnoliopsida > Saxifragales > Crassulaceae > Kalanchoe > Kalanchoe fedtschenkoi. The sequence continues at coordinate 4,561,969 of NQLW01000008.1, forward strand.
ACGAAGACCTATATATTTTTCTTTAGATTAAGCTCCCAACTTTAACTATTGTGATGATATTTAATGAGCGTTTGTTTTCCTCTTGTTATTTTGGATAGTTGAATGTGTGATTGCACATGGCTGTAGCCTGCTCATGTCAACTATTTTATTGAAAAATGAATTGTTTCAGCGTCTGATATATCTGTAACTGACTTGGTAATGGGATAACTATGCTAGTGTTACTTTTATATGGAAAAAGTTTATATAAATTACTCAAAGTAAAATTATATTTTTAATTCGTAAAGTATCCCTTCCATTGGCTACTGTTGTAGATTGAGCTCCTGCAATTCATTTAAATATCTATTTGTGAGAATCTATCCAAGTTGATCCAACAAGGATATCGATGGGAGTGTATGCACAAAAGCAGTGTAACTATCCTTTCAAACTTTGAGCCTGACTATGCATTTCAAAAGCAGGATATAGATGGTTTTTTTTTTGTGTGTGGTTGAAGCCTGTATGAGATAGTTCTTATGCATTTCATCATTGTTTATGAGTAATAAATTTTGTAGAAGGCTTTTAAAATGAAGTTAAAGCAGATGTATCGTACCCAGTGAACGACTAAACACGTAAAATTTTATAATGATACAGATGTCATATTTGCTAAGTGTCGATGGAAATGCTCTTGTCTGTATACCGTACATTGTTTTTTCGTTGTCAATGTAAGTACATATAGGAATATGGAACTTGGTATTATACAACCAAAAAAAGAACAAAAAAGTGGATTTTACAAGGGAGCAGTGATATTTCTTGCAGTATGAACTCGGCGAGGAATCCTACATTAGGAACATTGAATAATTTGATTTCATGCTGAATTGAAAAATATGTTTCCATCTTTTAGAGGAACTAAATTATCATTACCGTCCAAGTCAGGTAACTCTGAAAATGTATAACAGAGACGAAGTTATCTGTGATAACTGTTCAAAGACTATTTCATAGGCAGTGAATACACTATATGATGGCATTACGGCCTGTTTTGTAGTTATGTTTGTTCCGAAATTTGGAGGCTCTCTTGTTACATGTGGTTTCACTAGCCTTTAGAATTTTACATTTTCTAGATTTCGGACAGGCTTTGGCAATACTGCTTCGTATGTTTCAATATACAGATATAGGAACTTACTTTGATTGTTTGACGTTGTTTGGTTGCTCTATCAAATCTTCATACCCTTTGAAATCTTGTTGCTTGTGGAGTTCTCATTTTGAAGTTGCAAATACAATTTGGCTACAAATTTTCAAAACACAAGGAAAATGATCTTATCTGTAACTGTTTGACTTGCAAACCGTTTCAGAGATACCGATACGTGGAGGCATACCAAGTTGATCAAATACTCAAGAGTTTGGAAGAGGAATTCATCTCCAAAAGCAATGCAGATGAGCAGATTTCTGCGAAAATGAAATCAGTTCGTGCATGGAGGACAGGGTTAATTGTAAGTATCTTCCTATTCGAACTGATTCTGTTCATCATTTTTATACAAATGCAGCTTTCCAGCGTCCTCCAATTGTGCATGGATATTTCTCAATGAGTTTAAACAACCAGTACAGCTGGCTTTGAAGCAAAGTTATTTGTCTGCCTCGCTTTTCATATTTCGAGTACATTAGCGTGATCATGTTGATCTGTCAAAATTTGTAAAACAAGCAAATAACACGAGTTTGACACTAATGTACTAATCATCTACTTTACTTGGTCGCAGGACAAATGTTTAGAGTTGCTACCAGAAATCCAGCGACAACAGGTTAAGAGTGGAAAAATCCCCGACAAAGGCATTTCACCAAGTGAAGATGTTGACATGCAAACAAATTCTGACACTTTCAAGGTACAAGAAACACATTCTACCAGCATATTGCTTCGCCCCGCTTACGATTCTTCCTTTGACCATGGAAATAGCCCAAGAAGTAAAACTATGGCATCTTCAATTTTAACGCCAAATCCTAATCATAGTACCACCAAATTCCCTGAGCATGTCCATGGCCCTCTTTCGGTCCTCCAAGAGCAGTTATTTGCCAATACTGGCAGTGCTCTGAAGCCTCAAATGGGCATCAGTAGGAATATGAAATTTGATGATACGCCAGCTACCGTAGCTCGTCGTTTCAGTCTTCGTAACACTCTGTCGACGAGAAAAGTTGAAAAAACTCCGTCAAGATCATTGATGAACAACTACTTCCACGATAGTCAAAATGAGGTGAAACAAAATGGTTTTACCTTCGACCAACCGGAAACCATTTCCACGCCGTATGCCAAAAGCATTCCAAATGGACTCGATAAACGCTCGGGCAGCTCACCAGATGAGGCAATGGACATATCTTGGAGGTAATTGTCCATGTATGGCTCCTTATGATATAACCATCCTCTCATCGTTCATTTAGTTACAATGTTTCTTTTATGTTGACATTCTTCAGCAATGGAGGAGGGAAGGCATCACCGGAGAATGTAAACGCAGACACTAATAGCGGGCTGAGATGGAGGACTGATGAAAGCAGTGAAGAGGAAGACACACAAACTCCACAGAGAACACCTTCATTAACAAGGAGAGCCAGAAGGAGCCGTTTTGCTCGGGTATGACAGTAACCGAAACAGCCCCATATAGCCAGCCACATCTCTGTCACACCTCTAAGAAACAGCAAAGGATAAATCACTCGAGCAGAAGGCCACAATAAAGTCATACACACTTTATTGTCAGATTTTTGTTATGGTAATTAGCCGAGGTTCCAGTTTTCAGTCAGGGTGATAAAACATGATTTAATGAATCAGGTTCTTCCAACTTCCATATTTGCCTTTTTTTGGTAGGATGAGACTGAAAACTTCCATACAAGCACGGAGTTCAAATTGTAGAGCTACATTTCCTTCTGCTCAGGTATTATTAATTTCACAGTAGTGCAATTTCATCACCAGTATTGTGGTGCTTTCAACGCTATTTCATTCTTGAGCTCTCGAAGATCTTCAACAAGCTGATCCATGTTCATGAATCCCCATTCCTTAGACAGCATTTCCCAGTACTTCAAACGGTTCCTTCTCGCTTCCCCACCGATCATCTCACTATACGATGGGTTCGGCAAACAACACCTCCTCCAAAATCCAGCCATTCTCCTCACCCCTACCGCCGCCTTCCATGTCCTCCACCAGCAACTTCACGTTCAGAACCTGATACGATAGGTTTGGCAGCGCCACTATCTGACACTCATGATCAACAAATCATCCCACGTGGACCCGAACCCTCAATGGCTCTCGAAACAACCGAAGTCAACGTACTTGCCTTCTACGTCAAGGCAAGTTCTGTAGCAGAGTCCGATCGCCTGACTGACCCGCTCACAGAACCTCACTACCTTTCAAAACTCGAGGTGGAAAAACTCTTTTTTGGCAACACCCTGCCTCGCCGCAGAAGTGACATCTCGCAGAGGCAGATGGCGACGAAGTTGTACATTATAATTTTGATTTTTTTTGCTGATATGAACTGCTTATTTTTGCAGATGATACAAGGGCATTTCACAGTCACCATTTATGAAAATGCTTATCCATTTTTGAACGTCCCTAACTGTGAAAACCATATATGAAATTGTTCCTACTTAATAAATGCGAAACTTCTACAAAACTTCATTCGATAATTTCGCAAATAATGACCGGAAAATTATCAGATTTTAAAAATCGCAGAAGCCCGTTGATGTGTATTCATCTCATCACGCCGCGCTGCCTTCGATCTCTCTTGTGGGCCGCACTCCATTTTAGAATCGCCATCACCGTTAGTTCACAATGATATAAAGTTTGTTATGATATACGAGTAAAGGCACCCGAGGATCTGACGATTCGGTTCGAGAAAAATTAATCGAACTAAATTATTAGTATCCTTTTTCAAAATATGAAACTGTAAACAAACCACTAACATTTCAAATCGGACCGAAATGACCCGTTTCAAACCAAATGATTTTTTAGAATTTAAAACCGAACCGAATCACTAACATTTCGAACCGAACCAAACCGATCAATTTCAAACCGAATCGAACCGCCCGGGAGCGTCATACGCACAGACGGACACACACTATTCTTTTATAGTATTAGATGGGTGGCTTATGACGAAATTGAGTTGAGAATGGTTGAATTGTCAGATTGTTTAGACGTTTACGGTTTGTTGAATTACTAAATTGTTTGGGATTGTTAGGTTGGCCAATTATTTAGAATTGTTTGTTGATGGAATCTAAAGTGCAGTAGTGTAAGGGATTGAAGAGCCCAATATCCAAGTTTGACAATGAGCATGTAACAGGAATAGATTGAAGAGGCTGAAAATCTAATTAATTATCTTTTTTTTTTCGAATGATGATGATGAGTTTGATGATTTTAATGTTGATTAGGATGAGAATATTGTAGAAGGAACAAAAAAAATGCTGAATTGGGAGAGGGGTCACGAGTGAGTGACAGAGGAATAAATGGATTACGAATTGAGTAATTATGATTGTTTTGATAATTGTTCTAATTTGTTGGCCAAAGGTGATGAAGATTAGATCTACAGTAGTTCACATGCATGGGTGAACTATACAAGGACTACTGTTTTGTCTCCCAAGAAGTGAAGATACATGATATTCGAGTTTATTCAATCTGCCATACAAGATTATAAGTCGGAGCCTTATATGGGATATGCTGAAAAAGATATTTTCAAGCTGTTAAGACGAAGAAATGAGTCATGTTTGTGTGTATTGTGTATGTGGGACGCATCGTGTGAGGTGGATATTATTACTGATGACAATATTCACCGAAATAAATATTTTATTGATTGGAAGATGAGGGAATTCATTCAAGGAAGACTATATATATATATCTTCTTCTTTTGAAGAAAATGAAACAAAACAATTATCTGTTTGAGGTGTCTTACTTTAAAGTTTGGAGGAGGGAAATGCGTGATGATTGAATGAAATTTATTTGTTGTCTTCATATATGGATATCCTATGGAAGACAATCCGGATACGGTGGTCTACTGGCTGAAACTTGAGATTGATGGCTCTTTTTATGTTGATAGACTTTTTTAGACATTTATTCCAGTAATTGAGGCTTACAATTTTTACTGATCCAGTATTTAGTACATTGGACATATTTGTATGGGAAGCACGAAGTTACTCTCCTTATAGATGTCGGACTGGATGCAAATAACACTGTACTGCCTCTTATTGCACTGCTCGAGATTTGAAATACCAATATTTGTTATGGTTCAAGAACTGTATTATTTCAGGAGTAGCTGATTGAGATGAATTATGTGTCATCTCTGATAGGCACGATGGCATAATAAATGGCATGAGGCTTCCTGATTGTGCCCCGCCAAAACCACCGAGTGATCCCTGACCGTTGGAGGTTGGGTGGTAGCCAGTGATTTCAGAACCGCTGGGGTATGGCCATTCAGACCTGCATAAGATTAGCAGGAGGAAGACAAGTTAGAATGAGCCATGGAGCACGAATTATAGATAGTCATAGAACCAGAGGGTGGATCACGTGATGGTCGCTTTGACATAAATGATCAAGAGGCTCACACTTCACAGAGTCTGTGGTATGATTGGATCATGAGGCAGATTATTAAGCCTTCAAATTTTCACGTAAATGCATATCAGTCGATTTCACTGGAGCGCACTACTCTAGTATGTAAACGACGTTTATTTACATAAGGATAAAACTCTATAGAGGTTCTGGACTACCAGTTCTTATCCAATTGCGGTCCGAACTATCGCATTTTCAAAATAATGTACAAACAGTTAATTTTCTTGAACTATGAGTTAACTTCCGTTAACAGATTCATTACTCCGTCAATTTTTGACTACTCTGTTTTTGTTCCGCCTCTTGATCAATCCAAAATCATCATCTTTGCAACGACACCATTCAGAAAATTCGTAGAACAGAGCAAGATGTTCTACATCTTCACATCCAAGTGAACAAACCCATTCGCGTAAACCTTTTCCAGTTTGCACAACAACGTTCTCTTAAAACCCCTCACCTCCAATTCGCTCAATTGACCGTCGTCAGACTTCCTCACCCGACCGTACAAGCTTCCGCCCGCCTCATGCTTGAGGAGGACATTGAAAACCCGCTCGCCGTTTTCGGAACAAACCGCGGTTTCAAACCATGTGTCGATGATGATTGTGCTTTCCGCTGATTGTGCAGCCCAATCAACGTACACTTGGCCGAATCGTCATTGCAAACCGCGCTTGGACTAAGTCCAGCTGTGATTTTAAACAGTGGTTGGATTTTATTTCAACCGCTGTTGCAAACCACGTCTGGACGACCTGGCCTAACCTCTGAACTTTACTTTAACTAGACTATTTTAGAAAATAAATTTAACGGATGCCTAGACAGGAAAACAAAATTTGCGAAAGGATCAATTTAAAAGAAAAAACCCCTCAGATGTTAGGCCTTGAGTATCATGGTGACTACGTAAGTGGCTCATCACAAATCATTCAATTTTCCTGGAGTAAGCAAAGAGGTGGAGCCAGGTTATCCTTAGGCAGTCACTGGTTTTGTGAAACTCGAATGATTTATTTTTTAGAAACGTCATAGGTTAGAGTCTGATTTGTGTCACATTTAACCAATTTTAACTTGATTGAGAGCATACTAACATTTTCTAAAACACTGTCATATTTTTTTAATTCTTTTCCAAGTTTCTAAATATGAAAACTTATTAATTTAGTGTCGTGATTCTGAAACTTGTAATGCTTTGCCATTTTCACATTTAACAACTTCAAAAACACTTTAAAGGTTGTCGCAACTGTTAAACGCAAAGTTCGCTGTCCATTTCATGTATAGTAATAGTAAAAAGCTCCTTTTCATAGTTGGTACAGCAGAATGTTCAAGTAGGTATGAAATATGATCTCGCAAATTCTTAGGTTCACTGAGAGCATTTATCTCAAAAATGACGTCATTTTATATTTTTTCATTTAAACACTCATTTATATTTACTATGTTCATCAAATGAACTTTTATGTTTATCGGATGAGCTGCTATGATCAGATGAGCTGATATGTTCATCATATGAGTTGTTATGTTCATCAGATGAGTTGTTATGTTCATCAAATGATATTTTCAACAGATGAGCTGCTATGTTCATCAGATGATATATTCATCAGATGAGCTGTTATGTTCATCAGATGAGCGGATATGTTCATCAGATGAATTGCTATGTTCATCAGATGATGTGATATGTTCATCAGATGAGCGGATATGTTCATCAGATGAATTGCTATGTTCATCAGATGATGTGATATGTTCATCAGATTTAAAAAAGAGTGAAGTGTTTTAACGAAAACAAAGTAAAATGACATCGTTTTCAAACGAGAGCATCCCTCGGTGCACCCATGATTCATTGTATGATCTGGTGCTACGCATAAAAACGACACCGTTTTATTGCTGTGGTCGCTACTGAAATCAAGTTTCATACAAAACGACATTGTTTTTATTTAAGTAACGATCAAACAAACAAAACAGCATCATTTTAGGCTACTCAACAAGTGGCCGCTCAGCACCGGATCCAAATCCAAGTAGGCAACAGACGGACAAAGCTCAATCACTTTTAGGTGGACCGAGAGCAGGGCAGAGCTCAATCACTCTTTGTCATGTTTAGTACCCATTTCAAAACGTTGTCGTTTTGATGTTCACATGAATTACAAGTCATATAAATCGTAAATAATTAAAAATCCAAAAAAAAAAACTAGTTCGATTTATAAATATTAAATTAATTTAAATATTATAAGTTCATATATTTGTTAATTTTTATCCATTAAAATAGTTATATGTGAATTCGATGAATATAGTTGTGAATCTAATGAATAGATTTGTTTATCTCATGAATATATGTATATTTATTGTTGAGTATTCATCAGAAAGATACATATATACATTACCAACAAGGTGTTGGCCTAGTGGTCTTGGGTGTTATCTAACAACCTCAAGGTTTTGGGTTCAAACCTTGTTGGTACCTCATTTACGTTTAGATACGCTGGAGGTGTGCGTGAGCTGACCGGCAGTGAGTATGGGCGTACATTATTAAGGTGGAGGGGGTATGCGGTCTCTAGCCACTAAGGGGAAAGTGGGGAATCACTATCGATCCCCTTTTTAAAAAATTACATATATACATCGGATAAACATACATATTCATATATCTAAAAAATTAGAAAAACTTCATGTTCATTTATATATCACTTTCATACATATATTCATCAATTTCATCCATATAATCATCAGTGTCATACATATATATTCATCATTTTTATGCATACATTCATCACTTTCATAGATATATTTCTCATTTTCATACATACATTCCTCACTTTCATACATATAATCATCAATTTCATATATACATTCACTTTCATATATGTAGATATATATATATTCATGACTTTTATATACACATTTATTATTTTCATACATACATTCATCACTTTCAGACATATATTCATCACTTTTATATGTAGCTTCATCATTTTCATACATATATTCATCACTTTCATACATACATTCATCACTTTCGCACATATATTCATCACTTTCATATATATTAGTCAAATTCACATATAATTATTTTATTGGATATAAATTAGAAAATGTATGAATTTATAATTTTGTTCATTATTTTAATGTTTATAAATTAAACTAGTGTTTTTTTTTAAAAAAAATTGATTTTTCTTATTTTTATATAATTTTTTGGATAAGTTTTATATTATTTATTGTTTATATGGATGATGTATAATGAGGATAATAAAACAACGTCATTTTGAATCGAGATACAAAATGACATCATTTTGCACTGAAAGCATATGCTCTCAGTGCACTTAAGAATTTGCGGGCAGAGGTTGTCCATATGTTAATTTCACAATTCATATCAGCCAAAAAAAGCCAATTCGTGGTTAACAAATACAAAAATAAGAAAAAGGTAAAATTTTCAAGTGAGCCATAGATATTATCTAGCTTTGTGAATGTTACATGAATCTCTGTCCGGAGGAATTAAAAATACTCGATCACTGTCAGTAGTACCGATGATTAGGAGGCGCTAACTGGCCGCGCGGCCACATAGCCTTCACTATTCGCAAGATTTCATAAAATAATAGTTGCAAAGGTGACGATCAAAGCAACTGATAATGTGAAAAGCAAAATTTGTCATTGCAGATGTTGGCTATGGTGGCTATGGATTGATAAGAGTTGGCCCAGTTAGTAAGAGATACTCACATCCATCTAATAGGTATTAAGTATGATTATTGTTGGGGTCACACATGATCCAATGTGGTGGATTTTATTAAATACGTGGGAAAGATTGCCTGCGCACAGGATGCCTACAGATAATATAAAAAGCAAATAATACAAAAATGAAAGTATGATTTGATTGAATAAGTAGTATATTCGAATATATTTACGACATTTTTAATCGCTAGATGATATTTTTATTAAATTATACTCCATATAAAAATAAAAAAATCAAATTGTAATCATTCACTTTATTTATTCAATATAATAATTCATATTGGCAACAAAAAAAAATGCAAAGCACACCCAACAAAACAGGTAAGCTTAAACTTACCCACTTTTGTTAATCACGCTTCTCTAATCAATGACCTAGTTGTCATAAACTAGATTTGAATCTGATCTCACCATGTGCTATAATTATATTGATTTAGATTTTAAACTATAGCAAACAAAAATTAAATAAAATAAAATTAAATTGCTATTGATTCGCTGTGTTGATGTTGATCAGTCAACATGTTAGTGATGGTTTGGTTTTTTATTTGTCCTCATGATTCTTACTGCATTATGCTCTCAAACTAATGTCGTATTGTGATTACAAAAAAATTTATGTCGTACTCAAGTATATTTTGCATTATCCTGTTCAATTATTATCATATTTATTCTATCACATATGCTGGATTGTGCATGTATTGATAAATAATCAATAGATATATTGAAAAGTTCAAAACCAATGAATCGTCCAATATTATTAAAACTGATTCAGATGTCGAACCAGTCTCACGTCCGATTCTTAATTTTTCAATTTAACCGATGGTATGATTGGTTTGACCATTGATTCAGTTAAAGGTAACGATTGAAATATATTGTATATAATTAACAAATTGTAATTGAAATTAAAGTAGATAGTCTTGATTCAATTAAAGGAAACAAATTGTGTTTTTTTTAAAGGGTCGATTGGCTAATTATGTCATGCTCATCCTAGTTCGGTGAGTGCTACATGGATATCAAGACATATTGCCAACATAATTTGTCAAACCTATCATAGGGTTGGCTCGTTTAGCCGACACTCTTTAAAAAAAATATATATGCTTGTCATTAATAAATTATCATAGATTAGGTGTCATTTAATTATTGATTAGTTCAATAAACCAGTTTAGTAAAAAAATCAAACGATTTAATTGATTTTCTATCAAACTGGTCGGTTTTATCTGATTATACCTAACTCAATATATCATGAGTTAATCGGATCGAAATTTGATCCGGTTTCTGGCTGAATCGGTCAAATTGTAATAACTATAAAATCATCATATAACACAAATGATTCTAGCTGTCCATAATCCACTGGTTAGTCTATATCCATCCACTAATCACTCTAGGGAGCATTTTGTTTTGGGTTGACCATAAATGGTTGGTTAAGAATGAACGATTATGTTTTATTTTGTCTAATTTTCAATTCAATTTTTACTCCTTTATGAGTTTAGTTTATATATTAAAATCGGATATGGAGTCACTGTTAATATAGTTTGCTGAGAATAGATGAATGGAAGTAGAGAAAAATCTTATAGAGAAATTTTGTAGGAAATTCGCACCTTTATTATAATGCTCTTTTTTTGAATGATTATAAATGACTACATGAGGAGTATTTATATTTGTTACAAAGAGAAATGGATGGTTAGAAGTAGATTCATCTAACGGCTAGAAATAAGCACTTTAGAAAATCCTAAAAATATTCCTTAGCATATTCTTCATGTAAGAGAGTACATAGAGTTCCAGAGAATTTCATATCCTTCTCCATTCTCTTTGTTTTTGGGCTCCTCTTTTGAGTTCATTTTTGTATTTGGTCTTAACTCAAAGACTTGACATTGACATTGATGTTCAATATAATTAAGATAAAAATCAATTAAATGGCATTTTTTTATATATTTTATTATTTGCATCTTCTCCCTTAGGCCGTCTCTATTATTTTCTCATTCATAGTCGGCCATCAGTTGTAACTGAAATTTTTGATTGTGTGGCAGATAGAGTTGGGAAGAAAGTGCGAGCTCTCAATCGAAGTCGGTGTGAACTCCGCCGTTATCTCCTACTCATCTCTAACACAGCTGAAATTTTCGTCGGCGAAATCTCTTTTGAAATTTCGGATCATATATACTTCCTGACTCTTTCTAACATTTCAATTTTTAACGACTTCCCCATCTCAAGATATCATTTGTTAGGAAAATTATAAAGAAATCATCATACTTGCAGAGACAAATCCAAAAAAAATAATTAAGTGGGATCAATTATTTTAAAAAAATATTATCCAAAGGATATAAATTGTTTTTAATTTATAAATCCAAACTAATTTTCATTTGATCCACATTCGATACAAACCTTCTTTTAAATTTGTTTCAGTGAGTATACCCTTAGATAAAGCATGATAGTTCAGAACTATTAAATTTTTGAGAAAAACTTCAAAAGGGGTCTGAACTAACACCACTTACTCAATTGTTGTCCGAACTAATAATATAAGCATGATATTATTTATTTTAATAACATAAACGACGTAAGTTTTACATACAAATTTAAGTTTTATAATAATATAAGTTTAGGAATGTAATGGTAAATTTTATTTTATAAAATCTGTCCAATTTTTTTCATCTCATCCCTTTTAGAAATTATGGTACTTCAAATCACAATTAAGTGATGGTAGTTCAAAATCCATTTTGAATTTGATCCCTAAATTTTTTTTCTTTGAAAACTATTCACAATTTTCTAAATACAGTTATCGAGATCCAAACACAATATCCATGCACCTTATCAAGACTCAGAATTTTTAAAACGTTTTTGGGTGTTGTGTATAGTCAAGTTTGATATATTTTTTTACTCTTTCTGTCCTTTAATATAAGTTGTTTAAAGTTAATTTAAGTAGAGTACGGTAAAATTAATGCTAGCGATTGAATAAATTTAATGAGTGAGCGATTGGTGTTTTTTTTAAAAAAATTGTGTGGAAAGTAAAATTGATAAATTATTATTGGTGATGAATGATTTTTTTATTCATTACGATATTAATATTTGAAATTTTAAGGTGGTTATTGATATTAAATATGCATCGAAAATTGTTAAGTAAAAAATAAAAATGGATAAAAAATTTGATTAAATGACATGTAAAAGAAGACAGAGAGTATTAGTCTTGCGCCTGTGAATTTCACACGTCATTATTTAGCCTCAATTATTATGCTTTTTTTATGTTCATCAGAGATCAAGTTGCTTATACGAATTCATTTTTAAAATATTTTGAAAATGATTTACTATAAAATTAGCACATCGAGTATATTTATCGTATATTTTAAATTTTAGAGTATTAATTTTGATTTTTAAAGGATTTCTTATAACTATTTTTGAACTTTGACAATCTAAAATAACATAAATTCATATTCACCGTGAATCAGTTTACGCGCACCTTCAGTGACGGTTTCACTGGATAGACAGTGGCAGGGATCAGGCCAAATAACTCCTAATTTAGTGTAAAAATAGTATACTTTTAATTTGTGTACCTCAATTTAGTTTTAAAATATTATATTTCATACTTTTGTACCCCAATCAGTTTTAAAAAAAATTCTGTACTATTAGTTAAATTTAAAAATATTATATTTCTTATTTTTATACGTATAAAAAAAATTTGTATCCCAACAAAAAAATTCTAATTCTGCCACTAATTATATCAAAACGTAAACGCAGTAGTACCACCAAGGACGGATCATGGAATTTAAAATTATTAGACCAAGACAGCTAGGCGTGTAGGGGGTTATTTAACGCCTTAACCGTCACATGCATCCGACATCATCAGTGTGAAGCTCAGATCTTATTAGTGTTTTTATCTGAAGCAGCCAGCCATGGATGGCAGCATGCTTGCGCAATTTTCTGCGGCTTTGTTAGCCTCCGTTGCGTGGATCTTTTTCATCTCCTGGGTTGCGGGAAGAAGAAGAAGAAGGCTGCCTCCAGGGCCTCGCGGCCTCCCGTTACTCGGGTATCTCCCATTTCTAGGCGCGGATCTGCACCTGACATTCGCCGAGCTGGGGAGGCGCCACGGGCCGATATTCAAGCTCTGGCTCGGTAAGAAAATGTACGTCGTGCTGAGCTCGCCCGAGGCTGTGAAAGAAGTCGTCCGCGACAAGGACACGATATTCGCCAACCGAGACGCCGGGGCCGCGGCCCATGTCATCTCTTACGGCAAAAACGACATCGCTTTCAAGGACTACGGCCCCGAGTGGCGCGAGATGCGCAAGATCTTCGCGCACAGGATGCTCGGGAACGCGGCGCTCGACGCCAGCTTCGGGCTGCGGAGAGGCGTCGTTGAAAGGAGCGTGAAGGAGGTCTACGGGCAGGCTGGGAGGCCGGTCAGGATCGGCTGCATCGGGCAGCTGACCGTGATTAACAGCATGGCGAGGATGATATGGGGCGAAGCGAACGATGCCGAAGGGACGGATTGGGAAGGGCTGATGGGGGAGCTGATGGTGCTGGTCGGGGCGCCGAACGTGTCCGATTTCTTTCCTGCGCTTGCTTGGCTTGATCTGCAAGGAATTGTTGGGAAAATGAAAAGGGTTTTTCTTCAGTTCGAAGGACTTTTCGAAGCTGCCATTGATCGAATTCGTCGCGGATCGAATGGAGAAGGGAATGGGAGCTTCTTGCAGTACCTTATGAAGCTTCATAATGGAGATTGGAGAAGATGCTTCATCTTCCCTCACCATGACTCAAATTAAGGGCATGCTCTTGGTATGTTGATCTTTCTTCTTCTTCTTTTTTTCATGGTGACTTGTGTCTGGTCAAATTGTGGCATTAGCCAAATAATTGGTCATGGTTCACGTGATGGAACATGTCCACCCAAGAATGATTCGGACCTTAAATAACTCATAGATAATTTGGTTTGATCAAAATTTGAAATCGAACAAAACTCAATTTCAGAAAATCAATATGAACAAAACCATACTGTTCAATTTGATTTAATTTCTTCAAAGACTTTTATTATTATTTTATGAGTCAATTAGTAGACTTATTATATAGATAGGGAAATATTGTTATTTATGTAACTAGGGTATTGTTCTGTACTTCACTAATGAGCAAGCGAAATTACCTTGCACTTTCATTTATCTATTCATTTTATGGTCATTAATTTAAGGTAGAAGTTTGATTTCAAAATATGTGAGATACTTTATTTCCTAATTACTGAACAAATTTAATTCTCTTAACACAATCAAATTCATGTCACTATAAATCTATAATTGTTGTAATGGCTAGCTAGGCTAATAAAGTGAGGGTAAGAGTTAGGTAGTGTTCCTGAGTCAATTTTAGGAGATGGAGGGAAGGAAAGGGAAGAGATGAGAAAAATAAAAAAAATGTTGCTTCTGAAATTTTTTAGGAGGGATTTGGAGGGGGAGGGGATGGCTTGGGGCCTTATTTCCTCCCTTTCTTCTCTTCCTAAATTGGACGGATTTGGAGGGGAAGGGATGTAGAAGGGCAAAGTTACCATTTTGCCCTTCATTGAAATGATTGTTCATTAACATGAAAAATATTATGTAGGGGTATTCTGGTCAATTTTTTTATTTTCTTCTGTTATCCCTCCAAATCCTTCCTAAATTCGGGAACACCCATTACTCTCCTTCCCTTTCCTCTCCTCCTCTTCCCTTATCTTTCCTCTCATTCCCTTTCCATTCACTCCAAACTCAGGAACAGCCTTAGAGCAGGGTAGAATTGTGATTTTCATCTAGTAGGGTAGAATGATAGTTAAATAAAAAGATACGATAGAAATGATATTAAAAGTTGGAGAAAGGGTAATTTGAAGAAAAAAATTCTCAAATTTATACATGATTTAAAATATAATAAACAGGTTCAATTTGATTTGATTTGTGTTTAAAAAAAATCAAATCAAATTATTTGTTATCACTAAAACGCAACTGAACCATTAATTTGATTTGATTCGGTTTAATTTGATTCCTCAATTTTTTTTTTAAATTTTCACTTATACTACTCATATTAATTGCTCTGGATTTATGTCTTTGAACTTGTGATGATCTGCTCTTGACAGGACACTGCGGTTGGAGGGACCGACACAACATCAACCATATTCGAATGGGCGCTTTCGGAACTCTTGCTTCATCCGCAAGCCATGAAACTCGTCCAGCACGAGCTGACGGAGGTCGTGGGGCTCAACCATCACGTCGCCGAATCCCATCTGCCTAAGCTGAAGTACCTTCACGCGGTGGTGAAGGAGACGCTCCGTTTGCACCCCGCCTTCCCCCTCCTGATCCCACGCCGCCCGAGCCAAGACACCGAAGTGGGAGGCTTCCGTGTCCCGAAGGGCGCCACGACATTCGTCAACGTGTGGGCCATCCACAGGGATCCAGCTCTCTGGGACCGTCCGCTGGAGTTCAGGCCCGAGCGGTTTCTGGACGGCGCGACGAAATGGGATTTCTCGGGGCGGGATTTGAAGTACCGCCCGTTCGGGTCCGGCAGGAGGACTTGCCCCGGGCTGCCTCTGGCCGAGCGGGCGCTGATGTACACCTTGGCCGTGTTTCTGCATTTCTTCAACTGGGAGGCTCCGAAGGGTGTGGAAATCGGCTTGGAGGAGAAATTCGGGATTGTCATGAAGAAAAAGGAACCTCTTGTCGCCATTCCTACGCCTCGATTTTCGAATGCGGAACTCTATGGATGAACGCTTCTCTTACATTTCCCATTTCATAGCTTCATCCTTGTAGTCGTGATGATGACTGGATTGAGTACGATTCGGATTTCCGGCTCTACTTCTGATAAGAAAAACATTTTTCGTGGATATGTTTTTTTTTTTACACATATATTCGGTAGAGATAATCAGAAGTCGGATTATTTATTATCGATTTGATATATGAATCTAAAAGTAAATTTTAAAAAATGTACGTATATATTCTCCACTCTTCTTTTCTTTATTGTTGTTTAAATTGTACATAAACATCTCGGCGCTCCACTCATTTGTATCGCCCGTTGCTCTTCTTGATTTGTACATAAATCATTGTTCTATTATTAGAGACAATTTGTTGAATGTCCATCAACATTTTGATCACTATTCAATAGAACTAGATGAGAAAATGATGGAAGATGTATATGAACATAATTACTTGAGTGACTCGATCACTGAGTATTTTAACTCAATGATCAACGGTTTATGGCTCACTCAAACGTCTTTCTGGCAAAAAATACGACGTTGTCATCTACTGCACCTCGGATACTTCCTGATCGACATTCAAGACAAATTTATAGTATCATTTTAAATTGGAATCTGATACAGGACTGCAAAGTTAAAAAAACAGTCAACTCAAAATTACGTAGTTTTGATCTATAACTATCAATCACCCTTAGACATGTGTATAGTTAAAATGTATTGATATTTTTATATGAAAACCGCCTGATTTTCCTCTCAAACAATTCTGATTTGTAGCAAAACTATCTTATTTTGCTTGGCTACATACTTGCCTAGTATCATGGGATGTAAATCCTATTAAATTGATTAAATAAAAAATAAAATAAAATGAAAAACACAAGAGTATACCAATGTTCAAGGGGGTCTTTTTAGCGACGAAATTGCTTCGTTAATACTCCAGAAAACCGTCGGTAAAAGTATTGCTGCTGTTCTTCGTTTGAGATGATTGTTCGCTGACTGAAAACACCGATAGGCTTCGTATTCGGCTTCCATGGCGAAGCCGGCGAATCTTCCGATAATCGATTTATCATCTTCGGATCTTGAACACTCCGCTAAATCAATCCGCCAGGTGATTCTCCTCTACTTACCGACTAGCTGTAACTGAAACTTTTAGGTCTAGAGTAAGCTTGGAGATTGTTTATTGCTTTAGTTTTTTTTTTTGCTGGAAATGCTTGAATGAAAAATTTTTGAGTTGAGCTGTGAATCTTATGTGACAAAGAAGATTGTGCGTGAGTGTTGCCTGCAAAATATGAGCTTCAGTTGCTGAGATCTTTAGATTTTTTATCAAACCCTTTTTTTTTTTTTTTTTGCTTTTGTGCGTCTGTGTTTGTTTTTTTTCTTCATATTATCATTTTCGCATGTTGGAACCGTGAAACGCATGAAACGCATAGAGCTTTTCGCAGTTCGATCCGCGAAGAGCCTACTGATTTTTCGTATTTGGTAAGTGCGAAAATCATGTGTCGAGAAGAATGAAGAGGGCGAAGGCGATATGATATTTTTAGGATTTCCATTTTAGCAGTTCAGATTTGCGAAAATGACTATGATTTTCGCACTCCCCAACTACGAAAATCATTGTGAAAAGTATACTGTGAAAAAAAAATGTGAATTGAAGACGCACGAATGATATGGAATAATTTTGATAAAAAAATAGATTTTTAGGGCTTTTTTGGACACGTTATTGTTGGTCTTCGCGTTACTTGTTGAAAAATGGTGTCAAGGGTCTCCCAGAGCCGGAATCTTTATATGTGGTTTTGTTTACTGCTGGCCTCAGTTGTTATTTGAGTATGTGTATTTAGTTTTTCAAGTGACGATCATCCAGATGACAGTTGAGTAATTGATTACACATGAGCATGAAATATTAATATGGCGTTTTTTGTCATTCCAAAGTTATTACAGTTCTTGATTTTGAATGAAATAGTTCATGGGGCATTGCGTTATATTTTCAGTTGTGTTAATCTGATATAGGCGTGCATGGAGTACGGATTTTTCTACCTTGTGAATCACGGTGTGGGGGAAGAGCTGCTAGACAGAGTCTTCAGCGAGAGCAGGAAGTTCTTTGCTCTGCCATTGGAAGAGAAGATGAAGTTGGCTCGCAAAAATCATCGTGGGTACACGCCTCTTTACGCTGAAAATCTCAATCCATCTGCAAGCTCCCGAGGTAGTTAACCATTACTTAGAACAATTCAACCTTGTTATATCTTATGATACGCACGTCTGACTTTCAGAATGAGTATTCGGTGAGCATGTCTTTTTTACTGCAATACCACTTGACAGATCTGCAAATCACTCGACTAGTGACTAGCTATGATTCTGTTGTATGTTTGTTGATCTTTGAAGGTGACTCAAAGGAAAGTTTTTACATCGGTCCCTTAGAGGATGACTCGGTTCAGTGCAAACTTAATCAGTGGCCTTTGGAAGGTACAGTGGTGTGGTTCTTCTTTATATGCTCAGTACCTTTCGTGGTTTTGCTTCATTTCATGAGTCATGACCTTAATGCGTACTTTTTCTTCTCTGTTATTTATTTGTTATTTTCTGGCTAGGAATATTTAGATGGTGCTGCATCCTGGAAATGCACAATGGAAACCTACTATGAACATGTCTTGTAAGTTTAGACTACACGTTGCAGTCAATCTTGGGTATTGTTTTTAGTATTTACAGCCTTAAAATATTCATCATCTAATTTGAGAAACAGAAATTGATGATGGATTGCTTGAGAATTATGCAGCGAGGATTTCATATTCAACTAAGTTACCAAGTCCAACAGCATTTAAAATTAATGGTATTTTGTATCAACTTTTATCATGTTTCTTTAGAGACGCAGGAAAAAGGTTGATATCTCTGATTGCGCAAGCTCTGAACGTGGAGCAGGATTTCTTTGGTAAAGTGGGAGCAACTGATGACCCAAACGGATTTCTTCGTCTTTTGCACTATCCAGGTGCAGTTGGTCGCTGACTACTTAATGTAATCTGGTATAATTTCAGTGCATACTATAGAACCTGGCAGAAGAGTTTGTCGAGTTTTCAGTAAAAGAAATGGCAAAGCGGCTGATAAATCATATACAAATAAATGCAACTGCAAGTTATTATGTAAATTAGTGCCCTTAGTCAGCCTAAGAATTTTATTACTGTACATTCTTTCAGGTGTATTGGAGGTCTCTGATGAAGAGAGATATGGAGCTTCAGCTCATTCGGATTACGGAATGATAACTCTGTTGGCAACTGACGGTGTTGGCGGGCTACAGGTGTGAGTTGGAATCTGTAGAGCTTAACAACGACAAAATATAAATGAAACAATAATCGACATTTTATCCGTCATTTCCAAACAGGTCTGCAGAGAAAAATCATCCCACCCGCAGATATGGGAGGATGTCCTCTCTCTAAAAGGGTGAGTGTGTCACTGGAATCATATTATGCAACAAAAACGATTTTATGACCCTACGTAAGACTTTCAGGTGTACTCTTGACAATGTGAATCATTTTTTCAGGGCTTTTATTGTTAACATCGGGGATATGTTGGAGAGATGGACTAACTGTTTGTTTCGGTAAAAGAATTGTCCCAAATCAGATCATGAATTGTTGAAGTTGCAATGAAATTTTATGCAAAACAACGTCGACCTTAACTTTTTTTATATCTGTAGGTCAACATTGCATAGAGTGGTTCCAACAGGGCGTGAACGTTATTCTGTAATATGCAGCATTCTTTTCCATTTTGCTTTTCCTTGCCTTTCACGTTTTGTAATCATTTCCTGTGAACCATATGATTTTTACTAGTTTTTTTATAGATGTGTTTATCGAAATATGACAAGATTTAACCCTAATTTGTTGTTTCTGCCACCACGAAGCGAATATCAGTTGAAGTTTTGACAGTCCAATCTTTTTTAACTGAAAATTTGCAGTTGGCTTTTTTCTTGGATCCTAACCCAGACTGCATGGTTGAGTGCTTAAAAAGCTGCTGCAGCGAGTCTTCTCCTCCCAAGTACGGATCATCTGCGTTAATCATGTTTAGCGAGTGTTGTGTCGATCTCTTACCTAGAACTTCTGCTGTGCAGATTTGCTCCAATCCGCAGCGGGGACTACTTGAAGGAACGTTTACAAGTTACCTACTCTTCTCAAGAGTGAGTTATTGGTCTGATGCCAGTTTGATTCAGAAATGAGTGGTGTTCCAATGGTGCTGAAATAATCTTCAGCCTGGGATTTACGCCTGAAGGGGTGTGTACACATACAGTTTTGAAAAAAAAAACCCCAGCTGGAAAATGCAATTTGCCCCAGACAGCATGGATGTTTAGACTTGCAAAATTGCAGTTTGTCCACAAACATCACAGTATCGATGTCAAACGAGTTTGTCTTATAAATACACATATGTCTAGCCTTGCGCAATATAGAGAGAACTGTGTTTCCATTCTTTCCGCTTCAGATCAAGGCCTGATGTGATTCAGCTGTTCCGCTCATATCCGTTGCCATGTTACATGTCTTCCCAAGTAATCCCACTGCCGCACTATCTATGAAACTCACAGAGCAACAAGTAAGCCTGTGAATGGCTGCAGGACATACAGGGGGGTCCCCATATAAGGAGGTGACAAATCAAGGAGTATAGAATTCCGAGGATCAGAAAATGGAAGAACATGTTCTAAAACATGGTGCTAAAATAACAGTGTTCCTGTAAACTTACCAACAGACATTTGATTCCTTGGTGATTTTTTCCTACTAACAATTGATCCGAAAAGAGCTGCAGGCTGAGGTGGTAGGATTATGTGATACCTGGCATTAAGAGAGGATACATAAGTACGGGTGATGAGGATTTGATACTCAGATGTTAGGCAACAGGATATGACGGTAACAAAGAGCCAGAAGTCTTACTTTTGCACGTGTTCCGTCTGTCATAAGAGCTTCTTTTTATTGTCGGCTGAGCTAGATGGCTTTGGCAAGTTCCACTGCTTCACATTTGTGTAAATAGCTAGTAGAACGAATTGGATGAAGCAGTGAAGCATGATGATGGCTTCAAAGAGGAAAGGGTATCTCTTTGGAGGAGTGAGAGTGACGTAAATTATGTGAAGAAATACTGAAAAAAAGGTCAAAAGCTTTCTTGGCAACAACTTCATGGAAGTTGGGATCTGCTTCGTCGAATCTTGTTTTCTACAGGGAGCTCTGAAAAGAAGAGTGAATAGGATAGACAAAACTGCAAATGGTACAATCAATTTGTCCCGGATGAGAAGAGGGAACATTGACAGCATAGCAAAATGAGTAAACCAGCTGTAAACGAAAGGCTCTTCAAAGGCTAGCAAACTTGCAGGTAGAAGAGGCAACAGTATAGACTTCTCGTGCACTGCGACAATGAATCAAACGGTGTAAACGAAAACCAACGCGGTCCAAATGTGAGGTGTAATATAACAGGTGACCCTAAAACAAGAGATATTGTTCGGAATACCTTGAAATGAGAAGAAATAAAAGGCAAAGGAACTGTTCAGCATCCCATAAAGGAAACTTTGATAACTTGGGTAGCGTATTTGATGAACCATTGAGGGTAGACAGGTTACGACAGTAGCAGTGAGGCTCACAAGCTTCAGGAAGTGCATAGAGAACAGTTTCTTCCATTTTATAAGAACAGAGGCGGTGCACCAAAAATTAGCCACATAGTCCTCGTATATACCTCTTTCAAAAGGAGCAAGGCGGGACAAAACCTAAAACAGAAAAACAGGAGTACACATATAAACCTTGAGTGAATTACTCAAAATGAAATCTCATACAAAAGTAAAGATTTCTTCCTTTTTTGTAGGTGTAAAATTGCTTACCTCAAAAAAGGCTTCCTTTGACTGAAGATAAGGCCACCAAAGAAGCACGAATGTTCCTATGACTACAAAACCCAGCTTTAGAACTTCAATAAGTGGATTTGAATGCTTCAGGCATTTGCCAAGTAGGTAGCTAAAGAATGCAGGAGCAAAATATGCACTCATCTGCCAACAATGAAATGGAGATGTAACTTGTAAGCATAATGTGTTGTATCATCCAGATGAAAACAGTAACAGGAGTTTAAAACCTCGTTTTTGCAAAAGCTTGAGAAATATACATACAACTGCCGAATTGGAAAATTTTGCTCTGATACTGTAAAAGCACTTTGAATTACAGAAGCTGGAAATGATGCACTTGAGAAATGGTAAGGCTGGACGTCAAGGAGAGGATTGGCTGACAAGAAATATGTCATTTAAGATTGCCTCTTTGCCAGTCCAAAGCAATATGAATAATGAAGTTAATAACGGGATATTAACCTAAAGCTTCGAATACATCAACACAACTTCATCTCTAAAAACCTTGAGTCAGTAGATTAGCGGTACAGAAATCTTGGAAAATTTTGATTTGGATACGATGATGATATTCAATGGGTAAAATTGACAATATCAACTTGCACGCTTCCTTTTACAGAAAAAGTGATCACTCGCTATCTTTTACTTGTCACTTAAAAAGCACATTTAATATTAATTTACATTAAAAAATAAGAAATTAATTAATTCATCGTCATAATCCATATATAAATCCTTCTAATAATACACCACATTTTATATTTTACATGAAATTTTAAAAAATACATTAAATACATACCAATTAAATTTGGTCAATATATCTCCTTAATACACTCGATTTAACCTTAAAAGGCTACTATTAGAGAACAGAGGTAGTAGATAATAAGTAAAGTCAAATAATCAAATTAGAAAACGAAAGGCACCTGTTTGTGATTAAGAGCGAGACTGAACAAAACACCTGCAAGAAGTTCCCTTTTGGTCAATATGGCGGCGACAGCTCCAACAGTCAAGCCCAAGCTAATACAGTTATACTGGCAGACACAACAACTGGTAAGAAAAGTTCTAGCACAATCCAAGCTAATAGAAAAGTACGGAACTTCACTGAACAAGACCAGCATTAAACCTGAAAATGACCGTGATCTATGAGGATCAGACATGGGTTGAGTAACACCATCGCCGAATGCCACACCATATCACTTCTACCCTCATTCTGCTGGCTGTAATATGCAAGAATGAAACAAAGCGCCGCAGGAACGAACACCAATACGTCCGATGACAGCACAGTCCACCTCATTAATAGCTTTCTGCAACCACACATCACCTCAAAATTAACAAAAACATCAACACTAACAAAGCCTGGTTGAACTCAATCTTGTAAAAAATAACTTTTTTCAAATTTATGACATTTTCTTTGTTCTCAATCAAATCTGGATGACGATTTGGTTTTGTTTTCCAATATACCTTCTTGGCTTTTAACAATATCTAAAGTTAACGGCGAAAATTGTTAAACATAAACTTAGTTGTTATCAATGAAGATAAAGCACGAAATCCATGTTTAACCATCTTCACAGTTAACATCAGCAGAGATACAAATGTTAACGAAATCAGCATTTTGATAGAGATGGAAGAAAAGGGCATAAATTTGAAAAGAAATAAAAAAAAAACTCTGGAAAATGCTGAAACTAAACTACTCACCCAAGATGAGATTCATGGCCTCTTGAAGTGAACAGCTGGACGGACTCGGGGAGAACTGATTTGAGCCACAAGCCGTGAACGTAGCTCTGGTAAGCAGTCAGTGGAGGATAATCCAAACCCCAGTAACGCAGGTCGTTCACGCTGCTGTTTCTGTACCACTCGCTAGCCGGGAGATTCGTTGTGATCTCCATCCAGTGCCTCTGCGCTTCGAAGTCTCCGTACTTGGGCGGATCTGCGGCGCCGGAGTAGGAGTGCAGCGACACGCCCGCCCGCACCAGTAATCCGAACACGGCGACGCATAAGATCGGGGGGATGACTCCTCTTCCCGTCAGCCACTGGCTACTACGGTCGTCATCACTCGCGGCTTCTTCCCCAATCGAGCTCGCTTTACTCTTCGCCGTCGGTTTACTCTTCGCCATGAGATGGAATTGTCGAAGCGGTCTGAATACAATCGTGCGAAGAACTCGGCGTCGGTTTGTGGATCGGCGACTGCGGCAGTGAAAATATCGGCGACGGAGACGACGGCGATTGGTTTGTGGCGAGGTTGGTTGAAGAATGGAGCTTTTTCGTGGAAGAGCGTCGTCGACTTGTCCAATCAGAGCATGACACGTAATCCATTTCCGCCAACTGAGCTTCCAGCTGCCCAGAAATTGATTCGTTTCATGACCAACAGGACGTCGTTTGTTAACGAAACGCCGTCGTTCACATCTTGAAAGCACGCATTTCCTCGTAAAACGATGTCGCATGATCGGGTGAAATCGCTCAGGTCAATCCTTTTCGTCGCTAAAGTAATACTAAGATAGTCAGTGGCTAAATATGGTACCCTGTTGATGACAATTCAGTTCTGTGTATATTAATAAATCACAGCCTATTCAAAGTAACAACAACAAAGTACAAGGGCTCAAGCGGTATTTCGCGGTTTTAGAAGGGTAAGAAAGAAATATGAGCACTTCCGACTTTTTCCGATTTCCAGAAGAAATAATAAAACGAGAAAAATAAAAAAAACGCGAACGACGACGGCGGACGCTGAAGACTTTGTCGGAGATAGGTACGATCCTCGTTCCTCGTCGATTCTGTATCTTTTCGTCAAAATTGATTCATTATCCGCTGCGATTTTGAAATTGAATTCGCAGTGCTTTATCGCCGCTCCAAATTAGGTTATTTATCGTTGATGAACGACTAGCTGCTCCGCTTAGATTCCGACGTTTACGAGTGGATACTTTCCCCTTGATGATTTTTCCTTTTTTATTGATTAAATTATTGGAGGTTCAGTTTTTCATAAGCTGGCATCGCTTTTTTAATTTTACTTTTATTTTTTGCATTTACCACTCTGTCATCTGCAGATGTTAATACGTTTTTGAACAAATTTAAGAAGTACGGAGTAAGTAAGTAGTGTATTTTTAAAATTTGATGTAAAATATAAAATGTGTTGTATTGTTACTGATGTACTATAATATTTAATAGTTATGTATTTAATGTATTTTAAAAAGAATCGTGTAAAATATAAAATGTGATGTATTATTAGTGGTGTAGAAGAATTTATTTTATTGATTATGATAATAAAATAATTATTTCTTACTTTTCAAGGTAGGTGGTTGTATTTAATGTGAATTAAAGTTGATAAATGACAATTAAAAAGTGGACAAATAGATGTTTGTAAATTGACAAGTAAAGAGGATAGAGGGAGTATGTTTTTAGGCTAGTTTTATTTGATGGATTAGTATTGCTACAGTTGCCCTAAATTATTATCCGGATTAGTTTTGGCTGTACTACCACTTGATTCACAAGTAGACGGAAGTAGTGTCACATTTTGAAGCATGGTGCTTTGTTTATACATCAAGGTCGTGGTTTTGTTCCTAGTCTCTATGAAGAGGTTCGACCATTTTTGCAGATGGAGCCAGTCAATCCAATTTTATATTGCCAGTTACAACATGGTTCTGATAAATGACAGCTCTACGCTGTCGTTGAATTCCAAAATTATACTGCTTGTCTAGAAATTTATATTTAGCAGTGTTAAACAACCCTGTCGTTCATGGGCATACCTTTATTACATTAATTATAGGGATCTTTATTTCTTTATATGATAGATGAGGTGTTTCTGTTGCTGTCATTAACGTTATTTCTACTTTGTTTCTGCTGTTTTCTGATTGCGCAAATTTCTGATACTGCAGAGAAGGAATAGAGCGTCAAAACAATGAAGTAAGCCCCATCCACTTATGTCTATCATGATACATTCTTCGTAACATCGTTCCATTTCAAAAGAGTACTTTGCTTGAGCTCAGCATAAACTTATAAGTTTCTGGGGATATGAGGAAGTAGAATTACTTCTTCAACCCACCAAATGAAACTGTTCACTCTTGAGAAACCCAGAGTGAAAATTTCTAACAAGAAAATCAATGACGCATGTGCTTTTTTCCGTTTATTTATTACTCAAGTCTGTGTGCCTTCATAGTGTTGTGGATGATTTTGTATGCTCTCAATCAAATAGTTTCCTATGTTGGTCACATAGTAAGGGAACAACAAAGATATTGATATAATGTTAACCGATTTTTAGTAGTTAAATAGGTCCGAATAAATGTCTAGATTCTGTCACTGATCAAATTTCTTAACATTGTCATCTTTTTCACCTACGCAGGTTTTCTGTTTTGCTATTTTTGCTATAAGCACTCGTGATACTGTTGTTTCGTTAAGTTGGGTCACTGCAATTAAATACTATCATTCAAACAGTGTTTTGCGTGTCTTCTTAATTACTATCATTCAAACTGCTTGTTACGCATAGAGGTCGCATTGTAGATGCTTACGTGTCGTGGACAAGTTAATATTTTTTTTATATGATTTGATAGTGCTATTTTGTTGAACTGTGACAAGGGGACGTGTGAGATGGAACGAGGCCAATTTGGACGAGATTGAGTCCAACAAGCCTGTAAGACAGAAAATTACTGAACCGAAGACGCCTTACCACCCTATGATTGAAGATGATGACGGTTCGTCAACACCATCCACCATACAATTTTGAATCCCATTATTACTGCCTGGTTTTGCTGTATAAATTGGTTGTGCGTGGTTGAATTTCATTAGCTGTGGTACAAAACTAGATTGCAGAAGACTTCTGCGTGCTTTTTTTTTCGTGTTGATTGTTAAAATGCGGATTTATGAGCTCTGAATAACAATCCATGAAGATATTACTTGCTTAAAACGAAGAAAATCCATGAGTAAAAGCGCACGTGCAAAAGAATTGCATTTTGTTTCGTTGTCTTACTACATCTGCTAGGACTAAACGCTAGTGTTTTTTTGGGGGATCAATTTGATCAGATTTGTTCGAAAATGAATTAATTTGTATGTGTAAAATGTGTGGTAAACGAGCTTTTACTTCATATAAGCTATTACATTGTTTGAATTCTGAGCGTGTGAATTCTGCAGGATCTATGTCCCCTTTAAAAGGAAGTTTCAATGACCTTGTGGGTAATGATGTGACGCATGCTGAAGCAATTCGATCCGCTCTTACAAATGTTGCTACTTCGAGTAGAGGAGAACCAAGCGGCTGGACATCATCCGATGATGAGGCTAATGATATGGAACAAGATGATGACGGTAGATATTCACATTCAGTAGTTGCTTTGTGATATATATTTTTCGTGCAATCTCATGGTAATTACATGGTAGACTTTCTGGGTCGTAACTTAAGAGACACCGGTCTTTCATCTCTCACTGTATTTCTCGCCTTCAGATTCTGAAAGCAAGTTTCGCGAACGCAGAAGCGCACATTATGATGAGTTCCGCAAGGTGAAAGAGCTTCGGAGAAGCGGCTCCCTCATAGAGGATGAAGAAGCTGATGGAGCCGAGGTTACGCATCCAGCCACGTCCAATGGAGATGAGAGAGATATTGTTATCGAAGAATCAGCTGGCACGAGGGACATTGATATTGAAGAAGGTGGCAGCAATGGCGCCCGGTAGACCATCAAGAACTGCAAAATGATCTTAAACTCTGTAAGATCGAATCGCGACGTTTCATTTCGTGCAGCACTACTGGTTAAATTCCTCTTTAAGGTTTGCACCGACAAAATTTGGCTTCACAAAGTTTTCAGATACTTAATCCAAGACATCCATAGAAACATAAACATACATTGAAGAAATTAAGGTTGCTGCATTACAAGCCTGCTTCGACCTCTTACGCTCCCAGCTGTTGTCTGTCAGTCGTCTTTCAGAGCCTTCAACACCTTGAGCACTTGAAGCATGGTGGGCCTGCCAGCTGGATTCTCCGCCACGCACAGCGCGGCAATCTGCAGCACTTGGAGCATCAACGGCTTCGAATCCGCATTCAACACCGACGGATCAAGCGCGTCCACAGCCTGCCGCTTCTTGATCTTCTGAACCACCCAGCCGACCAGATTCCCGCCCTCGATGTCTTTGAACTCCGGCCCTGTCGGCTCCTTTCCAGTCACCAGCTCCAGCATAATGACACCGAAGCTGTACACGTCTCCCCTCGTCGTTGACTTCCAGCTCTGGCCGTACTCGGGCGGGATGTACCCGAAGGTACCAGCGACGTCAGTGCTGACGTGCGTCTCGCAGGCGCTGACCAGCCTCGCCAGGCCGAAGTCCGCAACTTTCGGCTCAAAGTCTTCATCCAGCAAGATGTTGCTGGCTTTGATGTCACGGTGGATTATGTGCGGGATGAATCCGTGGTGGAGAAACGCCAGGCCACGCGCAGCGCCGGTCGCGATTTTAAGCCTCCTCGCCCAGTCCAGAGCCTCACGAGCCTGGTTTTTTCCCCTCAGCCAAAGATCCAAGCTTCCGTTGGCCATGTACTCGTAAACCAGAAGCTTCTCATCCGTCACCGAGCAGTACCCCAGCAACGACACGAGGTTCCGGTGCTTCACCTTCCCCAGAGTCTCCATTTCCGCGAGAAACTCCCTCTGGCCCTGCGCCTTCCCTTGGTTCAACTTCTTGATCGCCACCGTCCTCCCATCCGGTAGCTTCGCCCCGTAGACAGTCCCGAAACCCCCATCTCCGATGATATTCGTCTTGCAGAAGTTGCCCGTCGCTTCGAGAATGTCTGCCATAGTCAGCTTCAACAGCGGCTGCTCAAAAATCGCTACGTTTATGCTCAGAGGTTCCTTCGACTTGCTGCTGCTCAGGTAATAAAGATTGTGATCTCCCGAACTTGTGTCTTTCGTCTCCTTAATCTCTTCCGCATCACACAGCCGGTTCTTTCGCCGTAACAACAGCCTCAGCGAAAAAACAATGCTGATAACGATGAGTAGACTTCCAGTCACGGCTCCTGCCAGCCGCAGCATATTCCTCCACGGAGGCGCTCGGTACAGGTACTTGAGCTGACACTTGAGCCCCACGATGCTACCGCACAGATCTTTATTTCCAGCAAGCGAGGCCTTCGATAGACTCGAGCAGAATCCATGTTTCGGGACAGGACCTTCGAGCCTGTTGTCAGATAAGTTCAGGTGCGCTAGATTTTCCAACTGGCATAAGCTTCCAGGAATCTCCCCCGAGAGCGAGTTGCTAGATAAATCCAAATATGCGAGCTGCAAAAGGTACCCAAACTCTGCCGGAATCTTTCCTTCAAAACCATTTCCGTGAAGATCAAGATTCGTCAAGTAGGACAGATTTCCCAAGGCGAGAGGGATGATCCCGGTGAACGAGTTCCCGCTCAAGTTCATTGTTTCAACCCTCCATGTCACCGAGTTGTGAAAGAGACCACCCACATCGCCGGAAAGCTGGTTTTCTTGCACGTAGAGTCCGACCAGGTTAACCATTTTTGAAAGCGAGACGGGAAGTCGGCCGCTGATCTGATTAGAGCTTAAATCCAGGTGGGTCAATTCATTCAAGTTCCCGAATTCAACTGGTATGGACCCAGTTAATCTGTTGCCGGTGAGATTCAGCTTCACTAGGCTTCCAATATATCCGAGGCCTGAAGGAATGTTTCCTGTGAGACGATTCTTCCCCAAATACAATCCTTGCAACTTGCGGTTGGCGCTGAGCTCCGCTGGAATCGAACCGCTCAGCATATTCCCCGATAAATCCAAAGTCGTGAGGTTAGTCAAGCGAGACAGTGACCACGGAATCTCCCCCGTGAGCAAATTGTCATTCAGCAGAAGATCCACCACCACAGAACAGCTTCCGAGCTCATCAGGCACCGGTCCGGATAACATATTGTGCGACAAATCCAAGACTCCGTGATGCTGGACAAAGCCCATCTCTGGTATGCTGACCTGCCGGAAATACGAAGATCCTTTCCACGGAATAAACCCCGACAAGCCGTTACGCGAGAGAACCAAACACTGGAGCTGATCGAGGTTCACCAGCCTCTCAGGCACGCCCCCGCTGAGATTGTTACTCCCAAGATCCAACGTGGTCAGCATGGAACAATCTCCCAGCTCATCAGGTATCACTCCCTCGAGAAAATTCCCGTTCAGGTCTAGAACTGATAAAGCTGTAAGCTTCCCAATCTGCTTAGGAATCCCACCACTCAACGCATTGTCACTAAGCACAAGCCGCTCCAACCAGACAGCATTACCAATCTCCTCCGGCAAGGAACCGGTTAGAAAGTTACCAGCCGCTGAAAACTCCATCAGACTCAGCGAGCTCCAGATACTAAGAGGTAATGACCCAGTGAAGTTGTTCAAGTCCAGCTCTAACACGGCTATCGGCAAATTGGAGAAGTACTCAGGCACGCGACCCTCGATCCTGTTGTTAACCAAGACAAGCTGCGTCAAATTACCACATTTCGCAAACGTGTGGTCGATGCTGCCCGATAGGAAATTGTTGTCGAGATCAATCTCTTCGAGCAGCGGAGCATTGCAGAGCTCGTTAGGGATTGATCCTGTTAACATATTGCTACTCACACTGATGTGTGTCAGCATCGAGCAGTTACCGATCTCGGGCGGAATCTTGCCGGAGAATCTGTTAGTGGAGAGCATCAGGTAGTTGACGTTCTTCCACTTGCCGATCCAGGATGGCAGAGGTCCGATTAATTCATTCTTCTCGACGCTGAAGGTGAAAACTGGTAGCTCAGAGAGCTCCTCGGGGAGAAACCCGGATAGAGAGTTGAACGATAGCATCAAAGTCCTCAACTTTCTGCAGTTGCCGAGGCCGGCGGGGATGGAGCCGTTGAGTTCGGAGGATACGAGGTTTAAGACCTGCAAGCTCTGCAGCTTGCCGATCGATCTGGGTATGCTGCATTTCAATGGATTGTAAGAAAGGTCAAGTTTTGCCAGCTGGGTCAGCTCGGAGATCTCTTCAGGAATAGGCCCGATTAGGTTGCAGGAAGGTGCGAACAGGGTTTGGAGCTGCGAAAGCTCGCCGATTTCCGGTGGAAGCCGGCCGGAAAGTTGATTGATTCCGACGTACAGATCGGTAAGGTTTTTCAGGTTCCTGATCTCGGGAGGGATTGAGCCGGAGAGGGTGTTGTTGGCCACGTCCAAAACGGTCAAAGATTGAAGCTTTTCGAACAATGTCACAGGAAGAGCGCCCGACAAGAGATTGTTACCGACATTGAGCGTCTCGAGGTTCACCAGGTTTCCAACGTGGGTCGGTATGTTCCCAGTCAGCGCATTGCCGGAGAGGTCAAGGGACGTCAACGCGGTCAAATTGAACACCCCCGGAGGCACATTACCCTGGAAGAAGTTGGGGCCGAGCTGAAGCGTCTGCAGCCGAGCCAACTCGCTCAGTTGACCCGGAATCTCGCCTGACAGCTGGTTGTCTCCGAGCAGCAGGACCTCCAAGTTTCTCAGCGACGCGATCAGGGGCGGGAGCGGGCCGTGGAGGAGATTGGAGGAGAGGTCGAGGACGAGGAGGCGGGTGAGGGAGAAGAGGGAGGTCGGGAGAGGGCCTGCGAGCGAGCGAGCCGGGAGAGCGAGCGAGGTGACTCGGCCGCGTTCGCATTCGACGCCTTCCCACTCACAATGAGAAAAAGAAGAAGAGGACTTGTCAGCGCCAGCTTCTTCCACCCAATTTTCCAGCGCTTGTGGGTCTTGCAGGGCGCGCTTGAAGGCCAGCAGAGCCTCCTTCTCCGTGGAGGCGGCGGCTGGAGATGCGAGCAGGAAGAGGGAGATGATGATGATGATGAGCGGAAAAGGAGCCATCTTTGGCGCTTGGAGGGTCTGCTTCTTCATCTTACAACACCCATTTGGCTATGTAAGGCTTGAGTCTCAGTAATTCAAAATTGGAAGGAGATGGGTAGATGGAGTGAGTGAGTGAGTAAAGTAGCTGAGGGTGAAATGTGAGCTAGCTAGGGTTTAGGGGAAGTGTCAGGATTAGCAGAAAGCATGCAAGTGTGAGTTGGGGAAAGCTGGAAGCTTTATTTATGATGTGATGATACAGTTGCGGAAAGCTGATAGGCACGTAGACAGATGCAGATGAAGCAGAGAGAAGTGGAGTGGAGTGGAGTGGAGTGGAATGAGGATTGATTTAACTTGCACGTTTGTATATGTGATCTGGAGAAGCATTGTTGGAAGTTGCAGCAGCTACAACAGTGTGTCGCTCATCTGGGGTTACAATTTAATGTAACTTTTTCACGCTTCTATGCTTCTGTTCGAGCATGGTTGGTTGAAGAAATTATCTTTGTGTCTATCATTTAAATATAATTTAAATATTTAAATGTAGTAAAATTTAATTATTTAAATACAAGTTTATGCGGAACTTATAATTTTAAAACGATTTAGAAAGGCCTACATAATTAAAGCAAATTATAAGGACTATCAAACAATTAAATATAATATTAAATGGCGTCTATAATAATAAAGTGTCTCAGAAAGCATGGTCCAATTAATTTAAAATTTTAAATGTGTATAGATGGAACTTAAAATTTTAAAGTGTTGTCTAAAATACTCGTTATAGTAGAAGACGGTGAATATAATTCTAAAACACCGAATAAAGTCTATAGTTAACATGACGCTCTAGAGTTGCAACCATTGTCCCTCTTCATGAAACGAGTCATCGATATGATATTGTATCTTATCAGAAAAATGTAAATAAACTACATATTGAAGCTTCACATCATGTAAGTTTTATCGTCGCCTAACATAAACCTCCTCTATTAAGTTTGGTAGGAGATGGGCTAAGGGCATTCTCATTAAAATTTTGTGAAGAGAGTTGTGTCATGGTATAATGTCTTATCTGGAGTGTTTATGTTGATACACAAAAAAACTCCATGAAACTTGAATGATCAGTTGAAATATCAATGATTAGTTATTACGACTTTGTGTTAAAATCGCGGTAATTGACATTTATGATGGAGCAATATATAATAAAAGTTTAAAAAATTAGCATTCAAATACTTTCTTCATATAATTCGAATCAATAATAACTCGCGGCTGAAGTCATTTCCCCCCTCAGAAATTATAAGCTTCACGGCTTTTTAGTTGTAGCTTATGGATAATTGTCAGCATTATAACTTACATATCACCATGTAATTTCCAGATCAACATATTATAGTTTCAACTACTTAAAATTAAATTACATTTAATCTAAACTAGAAAGATTTTTAAATGATGCGAGGGTGATAACGTTATAACATATGGAAGGAAATGGATTTTAACAATGTTGTTTTAGTTAGATGTCTAATTTTAATTTATAAGTAGTAGTTGTAGTTGTAATTATAAATATAATCATTATATAAGAGTCTCAAAATTTAAAATGATGTGAATTTTAAAATTGAAAAAGTGATGATCATGATTTTTAAAATTGAGATTGTACCTCATTTTGTACTTTTCTCTAAATACTTTTCAAACTACGCCATTTTGTATCATTGTGCTTGTTTTTTCCTAATTACTTACTCATATAAATTAATAATTTAACTAAATACTTAATTAAACCATATTAAATCTCACAATTTAATTCCATTTCAACCATCTTATTTTCATAAACGCTAGCTTGATGGATCATAGGTTATGAAAAAAAATTGTTAGCTTAGGTTCTTGGCATAATTGGGAATGAGATTATTTAAGAACAGGTACATACGTGCCTCAAAATTTAACTATGAATAATGATGTGTTACGATGTTGATAAAAGAATTGTTGAAATTTGACAATAGTCATAATTAATTAATTAGTTAAGATATTAATTTCAATTAACTAAATAGTTATAAAAATGAATATATTAGTGTAAGTTTCCAAAATGTATTTATGTGTAATTACAAAAAAAAATGGAAGATTAAATCACCAGTTACTTATTTACACAAGAGCTCAAAATTTTGTGTTTCCTTAAAATTACAAAATTCGATGTAAATGTTTATAGTTTGAAAAAATTTGGTAGTGCATACCAATTTTTTTTGTGATCTTTTCTTAATTTAATGGAAAGGTGATTTTTTACTAAGGGCATGTTTAATTGCTATAATCCTAAAAATAAATATACGTTATGTGTGATTTATATTATATAACATCTAAAAACATTTTAATATAGACTCATATGTCATGATATACTTTTTAATTATTAATTTAATTTTTATTTCAAAAACACGATACGAAATATATAAAATGCTCAAAATCTATTCCAACTCCAATTTAAACCTCACAAATCAATCAGATGAGAGAGTTGCACATCTCGCGTATCACGTTTGTAGGTGTATATAATAATTTCTCATAAAGGGAATATAAAGGAAGTACACGTCCGCATGAGGCGTGTTTCATGGGATAAAGTAGGGACGTGGACACATTGAGATTGAGTGCATCTTATGTCAAATATTTATTGATAATAAAAAAATATTTAATGTGACACATAATTAATTAAATTATTAAATAATGATTTTCTAATAAGTAATTTGAATTCACGGGATAAACTGTGTCTACTCAAAAACGACTCATAAAAAAATCGATAAACGTGATGATATAAGCACACACCTTAAAAGCTGAAATCGAATTCAGTGGTGCGTTACAACCGACCGCACAGGCAAAAACAATTTCGCTTTATTTATTTGTTTGTTACCACGACGTTGTGTTAATTGTAGTTTCAATAAACAAATAAGTAACACATAACACTGAATCCATAACCTCAAGGCTTTGTTTGGTTTAGGGAAAGTTTCATAGAAAGAAAAATTAAGCGAAAAGATAGAGAAATTTTTTGTTTGGTTTAAATGAAAAATTCCATGGAAAAAAAATTTGATGAAAAATTGTATGAAAATTTTTGATTAATAATACTAGAAAATGACATTTTCCTCTAAATTTTTCATGTTAAACAAACAAATGAAAAAAGAAATAGATTCTATGAAGAATTTGATTTCCATTCTATTTCTCATCCAATTTTCCTTTATATAAAACTTTCACTAAACCAAACACACCATAAAAGTCAGACACTCTCCCAGCCGGCAAAACGATCGACAACATTAATTCATATCACGGACTTACCGTGACGTGTCTGGAGTTGTTATTTCGTTAAGGAGATAAGATGGAGAAAATGAAGTTAAGGAGAAATTAATGAGATAAGGGTGGACGTGCTTCATAATCACTGAAGTGCAAATAGGAGTCCCTTCATTTTTTTTATTTTTTTTCGATGGTAATAGACCGCACATCTCCATTTAAGTATAGCTGCGATATTAACAGACATTTTCAACTTATCTAAATGTAAATGCGGTAACAATAGAGTTTGAACTCAAAATATTGAGATTGTTAGACAATATTCAAAACTACTAGACCAACATCTTGTTATCAAACGCGAATGTCGTGTTATTCTTTAAGTAAGAGATAAATTGTTGAATATGAGTATAGAATGGGAATTATTAGATAGCTTCTATCAAATTTTTCTCTCTAAATAATTATAATTCAATTTAATATAAATCTGATTGAAAGTCAACCGTTGCAGTCATTTATTAAAATGTGGTAACTGGACGATCAATATGGTGAAAATATAATCCAGTGGTGATGGAAAACGACACCGTATGATTTGTGGGACAGTGTAACAGAAAATATGGACGTCAAATCACAACCGGAGATCTTCAGCATCACCGATCATTACATCGTATTAATGGAAGTGGGCATGACCATCACGATCGAGTCGCCATCGAAGTTTACTACAGCGTCAGTTAAACCGACTTCAAAATAGAATATCAAATTTAAGGGAAAAAATTTAATAGAAATTCTGAACTATCGCAATCTATCTAATTACTGTTAAAATTATCATAATTTTTAAAAATAATGTGATGAAAAAAAAAATAGACCGATTTTCTGAAATAAAATTTATCATTACATTCCTAACCTAATATTATTATAAGACGTAAATTTGTGTGCAAAAATTACATCATTTGATTATCATAAGACAAAATGATATAATTTATTTTGATAACCAAATGACATAATTTTCGCACACAAATATATGTCTTAAAACAAAACAACACCTTCCGTTTGCATATAATACATCAAGAATGTTCCTATTCAAATTTATTAAGTACAAAACCTTGCATTTGCACGGGCAACGATGTCTAGTTATATATGGATGAATCAAACCTGGGTTGCAACATAGCGAAAATTCTAGAATTGATGTTCGATAGAAACATAGAATTCCCATTTTTCAGCTAGCAGAGGCCGAAGAACGAGCATCATTGAAGTTTGCACCGGCCGCCGCATTTTTCCAGACCCATAAACTGTGAGGCACAGTAAGAAAATGCCAACTCCAGCACAAAATTAATGATAAATATGCCGCACAAAAGAATTAATAATTAGGAAAACAATTTTCCAAATTTTAATAGCGAAGTAACTTCATGTGGTATTTTGTCTAATTAGAACGTATATTTTCAGTTTTATCAGGAAAAGAAAGAATCCGCTTGCATCCCGTGGACATGGCGCGAGCTCAATCTCGACGATTTTTTTTCTCAGTTTAGTAGCTTCTGGAAAACACCGCACAGACATCATCTAATACTTATCATCTAATACTTTAGGGTGTGTTTGGTTTGGGGAAAGAGGGAAAATGAATTTCTTATGAAATTCATCTTATTTTTCTCTAGTTAAAGGTAGAAAATTTTAGAGAAAGTACTAAATTATTCTTTAATTTAAACAAATATTCCTTATAACTTTTCATTTAATTTTTCATCCTCAATTTTCTCTACACCAAATAAAGAATTCCTTCTCAATTTCCCTCAAATTTTTTTTCCCTCAAAACTTTTCATAAATGCGTCAAATTTGCATCACAGGTGCTGATTCGTCTCCCCAAAAGACGGGCGGAAAATCAGTTATTGTAATGGTCACACAGCACTACTAGAGGAAAATATGTTCGAATAAAATGTGAGAAAACAGTGAATATTTTAGAGGTTGGACTTACAGATTCGAGATTGTCTTCCTCGCTGATATCACCGGTGCAGTGTCAAACACACATATCAATCCATCTACAGAAGCGGAGATCAAGTTGTTTTCATGGCCAGGGACGAAACAGACCTACACATTTTCAGAGAGAAAAAGAATCAGCCTTAATCATTCTTCTGCACTCTGTCCAGAAATTTCCAAACATTACGAAGTGCAAAAATGTTCTATGCGGTCACCGGGAGGGGACAAACGATACTGCTTTGATTAAATTTTGCTTGCTTGAGGTTCACATTGAAACAGGTCAACAGAAACGCAAATGCGGAATTTAGTCTTCCATATGCGAATCCTCCAGACTAGCGATCCGCTTTTGGTTCCTCCAATATGTGCACCTAGGGTAAAATTAGACACCAAATTGATCAAGATCACCACAAATCAGCTTCAAATGCGAGGCGACGGGGAACATTTAAGATTTCTCAGGTATGCACACAGTTAAAAAATGGTGCAATTCTTCTAATGATTTTTCATCTGGCAAGTTAAAGAAAAGCGACATTCTATGCCACTGATCATAGGGATAAAACCGAAATGGCGAGTATTGTTTTTTAAACTCTTGATCTGATGTGTGGAACAGCTCCTGATAAACTAAACACCGCCTGCGGCGGCAAGAAAGAGTAGGCATCTCACCTGTGCTTCACAGCCAGCAGCCAAAAGGTTATCAGCAGCACCAGGCCCGCCGACAGACAAACTAAACACCGCCTGCGCCAGCTGGAAAGTCCTCACATCCCAAGCTCTGGCTGTGCAATCAGACAAGTAGGAACGCAACAGATTGGAATCCAAGAATGGTCGACAGGGACAACCCCATCAAGCCCTCGTCTCTGAAATCCCCAGACAGAACACCAATCAATCAATCAATTAAACTCATGACATTTTCAAACACAAGATCAAGAGTCAGACATGTACTCTGAGACAATCTGGAAAACCTAGTCTTCTCCGAAATTTGTCTGGATGGAGCTCCTCAGCCCGAATCGTTTGGGAGCGTCTCCAGCTCCACTGGGAACCTCCTGTGTGTCCAGCTCGATCTCCATCCCCTTTAGCTTCCATCTCCAGTCACTTGCTGAGAAAAGCTCTACGCAAGATGCAAACTTTCCAGCTCCACGCCACATCACTAAATCAGTCGAAGAAAGGACGGCAAAAGGAGGAGACGATTAAAGAGAGGCGAATTTCGGTTTTCAGCGTTCGGAGCTTGTGGCGATTTGGACGGTGGAGATGGAATGAGAGACGCTGGACCCCTAAATCGTGGGGTCAAAAAGCTTCAAACTTGCTCTTGTTGGTTTAAACATTAAACCTTAATAAAACCCGTAGCCCTAATTTCTCCGAAAATCAAAGATGCGATTTTTTCCAGCTTCAGCTGAAATTCTCTTCAGACTCAGAAACCCACTTCACGAAATCGGTCCATGTCGCCGCCGCTGCAGTCTGTTTCCGGCGAGAGCCATGTCGCAGTCGACTTCCATACCCAGAAAGCTCGACCGCGTCAGAGACCACGGCTTCGACAACTACATGGAAATCGAGAAGAAGATCCGCAAAGTCCTCAAATTTCAAGACCTCATCCTCACCCAACACCGCCAGACCATGCCCATCTCCCGCCTCGACGCGCTCTCGCGCCGCATCGGCTTCAAGCAGCACGAGGCCGGCGCCTTCGTCGTCAAATTCCCCCACGTCTTCGAAATCTACGAGCACCCGGTTCAGCGGATTCTCTACATCCGGATGGCGCGCCAGGCGCATCTGCAGATGGAACAGGAGCGCCTGGCGCTGATTGCGCAACTTCCTGAAGCCGTCAACCGCCTCCGCAAGCTCCTGATGCTGTCCAACTCGAGCAGGCTTCGGCTGGAGCACGTGAGGATCGCCAGGAGGGAGTTTGGCTTGCCTGACGACTTCGAATACTCGGTAGTGCTTAAATATCCAGAGTTTTTCAGATTGTTTGACGCGCAAGAAACTCGGAACAAGTACATTGAGATAGTCGACAAAGATCCGAGCTTGAAGGTCTGCGCAATAGAGACGGAGAGGGAGCGAGAGTATAGAGAGAAAGGAGTTGACGAGGAGAGCATAAGGTTCGCGTTCATACTCAAGTTTCCGCCGGGGTTCAAGCTCGGTAAGTATTACAAGATTGCGGTTTGGAAGTGGCAGCGGATGCCTTACTGGTCCCCGTACGAGGACATTTCCGGGTATGACATGAGATCGCTCGAGGCGCAGAGGAGAATGGAGAAAAGGGCGGTGGCGACCATCCACGAGCTGCTGTCGCTGACAGTTGAGAAGAAGATCACGCTGGAGAGGATAGCGCATTTTAGAATGGCGATGGATTTGCCTAACAAGCTTAAGGAGTTTCTGATGCGGCATCAGGGGATATTTTACATTTCAACTAGGGGGAATCAGGGGAAACTTCACACGGTGTTTCTCAGGGAGGAGTATCGGAGAGGGGAGCTGTTGAGACCGAACGACTTGTATTTGGCGAGGAGGAAGCTGGCGGAGCTGGTGCTGCTGAGTCCTAGAAAGGCCAAGATGGATTATGAGTTGATTGATTATAAGAGGCACATTGAAG
This sequence comes from Kalanchoe fedtschenkoi, assembly GCA_002312845.1. Lineage (NCBI taxonomy): Eukaryota > Viridiplantae > Streptophyta > Magnoliopsida > Saxifragales > Crassulaceae > Kalanchoe > Kalanchoe fedtschenkoi. Next base: position 4,601,242 of record NQLW01000008.1, read on the forward strand.
ATGATGATAGGAGGGGCGCTGAAAGATTTTACGTGGACGACAGTTTTGATGGTCATGATGAGGATGACGTGCAAGAAAGTCGAGAAGAAGCGAGGGGTGATTCTAATTTGGTATCTGACAATGACGACTCTGAACTTTCAGAGGAAGCAACAGATGCGGAGGATGCGTTTGTAGCGGAGTAATTCAACCAAAGTTCATGGGTAGGGATTTTCTGTCCCGTTCACTATTTATTCGAATTCGTTTTCCTTGATTCGTCTGCTACTGTCTTGTCTTGCCGTCTCATGTTCTGTGTTAAGACCGAGTCCAATTGTTGGGATACGTCAGGAAACATCTCCCATTCCGTGTTATTTTTAAAATTTTAATTGATTTCTTAAGCTGTGTTTGGTATAGGGAAAATTAGATGGAAATGAAAATTTGAGGGAAAGTTGAGGAGAATTCCATTTTTGTTTACGGAAAATTTGTGGAAAAAATTGGATGGACAATTAGAAGGATAGTTAAGGTAAATTTAAATGAGTTATGAAACTTTACTTTAATTTTTCCATTCCAAACCAAACAAAGAAAAATAAAAAAGAATCTATAATAGATTTCACTTTCTTCTCATTTTTCTTTCCTTCAAATTTTTCCAGCTTTAGGAAGCCAGTAAAGTCATAAGCAGTACTCAGTGACCCTTGTGTTGTCTTTGGTTTAATAAAAACGAGGAGGTAAGGAGAATAAAAAAGAAAGTGAATTCTCCATCGATCCATCTTATTTTATATTGTTTGGTTACGGGTGAAAATTTATGAGATGTCTTAAAACACTGTTTGTTTTATCCAAATTTTTCTGTCCATTTTCCGTCTAATTTTCCTTCTTCCAGAAATTAATTGGCTCTAAATTATTGTGCTCAAATGCACCTTAGATTTATTTTTTTTCGTTGACGTTTCTTCGCCTTTCTGATGACCTTTTGGGTATGTTCAGCATTTGCCTATCGATTTGATTGCAATTGTGACCTAATTTTTGTAATGATCTCATTCCATTTTGCAACTGTTATCTCAGGTTCGTTTCTTCCAACTCGACAGTCTTACAAACGAGGACGCAATTTCGTCTGCACTGCGTAGCACAATTATTTTGCCCCCTCCACAAAGATTCCGGCCTGATCATCATGAGTAAAAACCGTACAGCTGCTGGACACATCATCCGATGATTGGGAGGTTTTGACTCTCTCGTTCCGACGTGATAACGAAAAAAGGCGCAACAAAATCCAGGTTAGTGACACACTCAAAACTGAACCTCATAAACTCTTCGAACATTCGAGGAAGGTGGTTCCTTCGTTTCGGATACCAAAATGTGTCTCTAGTCACTGATGCATCTCTCCAGGTGGCATTCTTGTAAAGCTTACTGAATTATTTGTTTCTGGCTTTGGCTCCAATTGCGTAAAACAAAGTTTCTGCTTTGTAGGGAGTTTGAATCTTTCTGGGTTTCTTACAAAACATCGGCAAAATGCGTAGAAACTCTGGTCTCGGCTTAGGTCACCAAGACTACTAGCCTAGATTGGCTTGTCGGCGAAAGGCTCATACATACTCTTTAGTGCCCGTCCTGAGTTGTGATGAAGGTTTAAGGATTGTTCATTGATACGATGTTTGGGAAAAACCTTAAAAGGTCCCGGATAGGGATGTTTATAGTTCGGTTGAAATCATAAAAAATTGAACCAACCAATTTAATTTGGTTCAAAAGGTTTGGGTTTGATGATTAATAATTCGGTTTTCAAACCGAACCAAAATATTAAAATAATTGCGGTTTGATTACCGATTCTAGTTATAAAATATTAAACCAAATTGAAAACTAAACTATTAAAATAATAATAAAATTACTATGGATTTATTTATTATTCTCTATTACATAATTTATATTTGAAGGTCAAAATTAGTTATTACACTATTTAATAAATAATTGTATAACAAACAATAAAAATATTTACTTTCTCTAATTTTTAATAAATTTATTGTGAGTTAAATCGTTATTAAGAAAGATTTTTTTTTAAATAATTACTTTTAATTGATTTTTCGGTTTTTGGCTGAAATGAATCGGAAAAAATTAATTCAGTCTAAAAATCGAACCGCTGCAAATCCGTTAGGTTTTTCAGTTTTGAAAGTAGAAACCTAAATAATATTATTTATGTTTCAATTCGGTGCGGTTTTGGAACGAATTGATAAACAACCCTAGTCTTGGATACAAAACAAAATTGGACTAATTTTTTTTAAAAAACAAAAAAATACAATTGCATTCCTTAACTAATATTAATATATCTGTTCAATAAAACTATGATGTTTTCTCATGAAATTTGATGATTCGTTTTTTAGCTCACAGAATTTTATGTATTTCACTGTACAAATTTAATAAGATCAATTATATTTAATGAATCAAATCTAATGTGACATTTTAAATTAGTTTTAAAAAAATTTTGCATCCTATTTATTAATTATGATTGTTCGGATCATAAGAGGTAAAATTATGATAGTTCATGAACTCCGTCAGCAGATATTTTATTCCCAAAAATAAATCATAATAATTTAATAGATTTTTTCCTCAAAATATACAGTAAACATCAAGGGAGAGCCGTTGTCATATGCTTACCCTACAAAATAGTCCTTTGCACAGTGAGAGATTAGGATCCAAAGTTTGGATCGAGCTCACCTGGTAGGGCAATCGGGCCCAGCTTTAACGGGATTTTTTTTTAAAATTCATATTCGACGTCTTACATTTATATAATATAAGTTAAATATATACTTAACCTTAAATTATTAAACCATTTTTGCTTGTAACTGGTATATTTCAATGCCAATTTACTTAACACTAACTATCTTAAAATTAAACATTAATTAACAAATTTTATCTTTTTTAGCCATAATTAAAATTCTCTCACCTATCCCTATCCTTTTTTTTATCTTCACCATTCCTCTTCTAATTTGTCACTCTCTCTTTCATAAATTGGTCTCTTAATCAACAGATTTTTTTGGTTTGGCGCGGATAAAGAAAATAAAAAATGAACTTTTAAATTAATTTGATCGAGTTTAAAACTCACATACAATTTTATTGTTATATATCAAAAATTCATAAATAAGTTCACAAACAAGTTTCGACCTATAAATAAATAAGAGTACTCATTGTTCATATGTTTGACTCGTTTATTAAGCAAACTTTAAAATTATGTTTCAACTCGACCTATTTATCACATAATGAATTTTAAACGAATTTTGATCAAATATGTCGCCTCACTGCGGGCCAGTACCATTGATATCTAAATTTAGGATCTCAAAATTGTTAAACAGCTAGTTAACCAAATTGGTAAGAGATATATGTAACGGCTAGAGAGACACTAGAATGAGTCGATCCAAGCACATTACCAGCTTGCTCAGGATGTTTGGATTTGACGTAAGAGAAAAAGACAGCTGCAACTGTCGGTGGAAGAGGTAATGATATGAATACTACGTAGGACCCACCCAACGAATATAAAGTTCTAAACAAGCGAAGTGCCACCGAAGATTGCTATGATTTTACTGGATTGCCAGGCATGCATCTGATCTGCCTGACTGATATATCTGACGTGGCGACGACATGTTCACAAATCAAATGTGTGAGGATTCGATCTTAAGATATTTGATATTATTATTAAAATCAAATATTTTATCACTCATTCATCATTCACGTCCACAACAATCAAATTTGTTTTAGATAACTAAAAGTTAAAAGAGTCAAATTACAGTTTTAATTACTATTCATACTTAAATAATGACATCTACTAATTAGTTAATATTCAAAGATGTATAGTTTTAAAATGGTTGAAATTTGGTGGGGTAATGGGATAGTCATCTTAAATACAACTCAAAATGTATTTGTCATTATTAAAAAAGAAAAGTATAATATTTATATATGTAACTTAGCTTAAATTTTAATTTCGTATCACTGAATTCAAACTAAAAAATCTCAGTAAATTCGACTCTAGTTCATAATTCATCAAAATAAATAATAGTATATTAAAAATAAAAAAATAAAATCGAACGCTTTGTGCCGTTAAAAATAGAGCTCAAACTCTCACATATCACTGTACTAGGAGCCAACTTAACGTTATCTTACTCTCAATCGTCTGTTTGTGGACGATCAGAGATAATGTGTTTAGTATAGCTCATATACTGATAAAAGACTTACGTCATCATGAAGTAAGGAGTGACATTTGGTTGAATCTAAGTGGATAGTCTCAGCACGACTAATAATTGCATATAAGAGTGGATTTGGAATTGTGGGGCCAAACCCCGCGTTATGGTACAAGAGTAATTTAGTAAATATGTGTTTAGGGTTACTATTATAAATACTACTCCCTCCGTCCTCTAATACATGTCGTTTAAGGTTAATTTGAATAGATTAAGGTGAAATTAATGCTAGCGGTTGAACAAATTTAATGAGTAGTTGGTTGATATTTTTTTTTAAAAAATCGTGCAAAAAGTAAAATTGGTAGATTATTACCGGTGATGAATAAAATTTTTATTGATTATGATAAAAAAGTGATTAACGTTTGACGTTTTAAGGTAGTTGTTGATATTAAATGCGCATTGAAAATTATTAAGTGACAACTAAAAGTGGACAAAAAAATTCGGTTAAGTGACATGTAAAAGAGGACAGAGGGAGTATATAACTGTAACATAATAGGATACGACACTCCGAATACACCGTCTCTCTTTCGCTCTCGATGATATAAGGCAACGGTCGAATCTCATTAAATCATATGCTATTTACTGTTTTGTTCTTATGAGTTAGTAGAAAATTTTGAAGTGAGACGCATACTGCATAATAGCTAAGATCACACTCCAACTTAAAATTATGTTCCTGAACTTATTTGACTTTAGCTTAATCCATGTCCTTTCTATATATCATTTGTTTTCTCAGCATTAGATTTTCAGTTTTATAGACTTTTGATTCTAATGTGATTATCATAGTTTTTAAATGTGCATATCTAATCATAAAAAATTCAAACTCAGCAATTGTACGTAAAATCATCAACCGCCGCGGCTATAGTCCCGATGTTTTTTTTGTCCCAATTTTTAGTAAAACTGTGTTTGATTGGTGGGAAAAAATAAGAGGAAAAATGAATTTCTCGCAAATCCCACAAAATTTTTTAATAGTTTTTAATTTAAACAAAATTTTCTATAATATTCGCACAAATTATCGAGGACTTTTCTTTAATCTAATCACAGATTCACAGGTGAGGTATAAGATATTCTGGTGTTTACAGCAAAACGAATAAATAGGGAGAAGAGAAAGGCAAAAGTGAAAAAGCTCAATTAAAGCAACATCAATAATTACAATGACGAACACCCAACTAACAACAATAATAAAATGTACAGGCATGACAGGAGATGAGAGACAGATACAAAATCAACATCCAACCCCCCAAACGTACGCCTCTCAAACAACAAATAAATCCAACAAGAGAAGTCACTAAAAACAATGCAACATGGGAACAGATGACAAGAAAATAAACAACTTGAAGAGAATCCGACAGTGGGGTTTCCCATATAGATGTATTTCTTCATCTTCTGCTTTGAAGATGAAGAGGGTATGAGAAAGGAAGAGGATAATTAATATTCAGCAAACTGACAAGCGGGGGAAGAAGCATGAACAAAAAACTAAGTTGATGATAATTTACTTGTTTTTTTTTTTTGGATCTTTGAGGCTATTGGGGACCTGGAGCGTTGTCGATGTCCACATCGCGCACCGTTTCAGATACCGAATCCTGAAAATCTTCGAGGCTGGAGCGACGAAGCTCTTCTATGCGCCTCGCTACTTCAGACATGGGAGGGCGTTTGTCAGGGTACTGGGCTGCACAGTCGATGGCCAGTTGCAGGAGCTGGACCATTTCCTCCTCCGCATTCTGGTTCCTGAGGAGCTCGAAGTCGAAGACTTCCGACGTCCATTCTTCGCGGACTACGGACTGGGCCCACCTGGGGAGATCCACACCTTCTTCGGTCAAGAGCGCGTGGGTCGGGGCCTTGCCCGTTAGAAGCTCCAGGAGCAGGACGCCGAAGCTGTACACATCTGCCTTTTGGGAGACTTTGCGTGGATCGGTGACCTCGGGTGCCCTGTAGCCGTCGACTCTGTTGGGTGTGGAGGAGGGGCCGGAAAGTTGGGAGAGACCGAAGTCAGATACTCGGGGTTCGTAGGACTTGTCGAGGAGGATATTAGATGACTTGATGTTTCCATGGGAAACAGAGGATCCTTGGGAGTGAAGGTACGCAATGCCACGGGCAGCTCCAAGGGCAATGCCGGACCTCATTTCCCAGTTCAACGGAACTCTGCCAGCTCCTCTATTTCCTGACAAATAGTGACAACAAAAGAGGAGAATTTATCATTTCTGCACCAATATCATCTACAATGTCCGGAAAGATTAGAACATGTAAAAAGTTATAAATACTTTCTAGACAGTCTAAATCAGGAAAATTCGAACAATTAATTCTTGTTTCCGGATGACTACCTACCGATATCGAAGCACGGACCAAGAAACACATTTTAGATCCAAAAGCAAACACTGAATACGATGAGCATGAGAATCATTTCCATCAGATCATCGAGAAACTAGACACAATTTTAGTAAAAGAAAGCAAACAAGGCATAGGAGAGTTTACCATGTAAAAGTGCGGATAAGCTTCCCATTGGCATGTAGTCATACACAAGAAGCTTCTCGTCGCGGTTGTAATAGTAAGCTCTGAGGGGAACCAAATTCTCATGATCCACGGCCCCAACAGCTTCAATCTTCTCTCTGAACTCTTTCTCCGGCAATGTCACATCTCTCAGCCTCTTCACAGCCATGGTAATCCCGGCGTCCAGGACGGCCTTGTACGCTGTCCCGAACGTGCCTTTCCCCAGAACCTCAGCCGAAGCCTTCAACAAATCCTCCAGATCAAACGCCTTCGGAACAGCTCCAAAGAAGACTAGCTTCTTACTCCCAACACCACCATTGACCGCAGCAGCTTTGTTATAGGCGGCTGGTGCAACAGCTGCTGCCGCGACGCCATTTCCAGCTTCTAGAGCTGACTTATCGGCCTGAGGCTCCAATTCGGCTTCCTTCGCGACAGCAGCAACATCCACGGATCTGGTCTTTTGGCTGCTATTCCTCCTAAATATCAGAAGCAGAAGAAGCAGAAGAATGATGAGCGCGACAACAGACCCAATAACGATTCCAGCAATGGCGCCAGCAGAGAGCTTCTTCTTGCTGGGGATGACACTGTCAGCTTCATCTACCTCGCCAGGGCATAAATTCAGGGGGCGGCCGCACAAGGAAGTACCGGCAAATGAGGACTTGTCGATCTTCCTCAGGCTCCTGGGAATGGATCCATTCAGAAGCTGGTTGTTCGAGACGTTGAACTGGTCGATGTTGGGGAGATCCAGCGCGGAAATCGTACCACTGAGCAGATTATCCTGGAGGTATAAAGTCCGGAGGCGCACGAGCTTGTTGAACCCGACGGGAACCTCGCCGGTGAACCTGTTACCGGCCAGATTGAGCCGCACCAGGTCGTTCAGCCGGTCGTGGAAGAAGGCCGGAATCTCTCCTGAGAACGCGTTCCCCTGGAGGTAGACGTTGCGGAGGGCGACGCACTGGCCGAGATCGGAGGGGAGCGGGCCGGTGAGCCTGGTGTTGAAGCGGAGGCTGAGCGTGCGGAGGGCGGTGAGGTTGGGGAAGATGCCGAGCGGGATCTGGCCGGTGAGGGAGTCGCCGGGGAGGCGGAGGACGGCGACGCGGTCGTTCTCGCAGGTGACGCCGGCCCAGGCGCAGGGGGAGGCACTGGCGGCGTCCCAGAGGACGGTGCGGCCGGCGACGGCGGCGCGGAGTGCGAGGAGCGCGGATCTGTCGGCGGCGAGGTCGGAGGCCGCGGAGGAGGCGGTGAGGAGCAGGAGGAGGAGGAGTGCGGCGGAGGAGGAGCAGCTGGCCGCGCTGAAAGCCATTGTGGCTTTCGTCGCTTCGTCAACGAAGACGAGAAGAGAAGCTGCGTGTGTGTGTGTGAAGGACTGTGCTGTGATGTGAAGAGCGTTTTTATTTTGTTTTTTGCTTTTAAGTCCAGGCTGTGTGTGTGTGTGAAGGAAGGATAGGAGAAGATGGTCGTTGTAGCTGGACAACAAATAAATGACCGATTCTTTATTTCTTTTCTTTTTAATAAGCCAAAATGTATACGCAGCATAACGTCATTTTTAAGCAGAAATGTGATAATGCATTAATTTATTTTTTAACATATATGATAATATTTAATTACAATAAAATTGTTAGGTAATAAATATAATAGATAAATATGTATTCATTAATTGAAAAGTAAAAGAGGACAATCAGAATATAAGATAAATTAAGATTTTAGTGTCATAAAGTTTGTGAGTTATGTGGGCTCTAAGGATTCGTTCTGTAAAATCAAGAGCTAAATGCTGTATGACATTATGAATGGTCAGATTACTGGTCAACCCACATCTGATTGCTGAGTGATTTATTTTCATTTGGTAATTTATTTTTTAAGTATCTTAATATATAATAATTTATTAATATAAAATTAAATTATATTTACAATTTTAACAAATAAAATTAAATTAAATTTTATAATCATGTTATAAAAATATTATTTATTTATGAAATGTATGATATTCTGATTAAAGAAACTAGTTGCGTTCGGGATTGATGTGACTTTAATTGAATTTTACAATTCAGACAGAGTTGATTCCAGAAAGATATGAAAAAAATAAAGAGATAGTTATAATAATTGTAAACATATCACATCGGAATGATTCAGATATAAAATTAGTAACAAATCATTCAATTTTGCTAAACATTAACTAAGAGAAAAAGAACGAGTACTCGGTTCACTGAATGCTTAAGATAATAAAAGATCACCTCTTAATAGAGCCCAATAAGTACAACAAAACAAGGTCTAAGAGTGTGTTTGGTTTAGATAAAATTTGGTGAAAAGAAAAAAATTTGGGAGAAGTAAATTCTTTCCGTGAATGCATTTTATTTTCACTTATTTGGTTGTGTGGAGGAAGATTGATGGTAAATTAGTAAAATATTCTTTATTTTAAATAAATTTTCCTTCCAACTTTTTACCTGGTTTTCCTACAAACTTTCATTCTAATTTTCTTATAATTTTTTTTCTTATTTTCCCATAAATTTCCCTTTCGCTGAAATTTTCCATAAACCAAACACAGCCGGGATATCTTAAAAATATATATAAAAAACAAATTATTTTGTAATCTGATTTATACAAAATATCAACTTATATATCTGATAACTCTTTACTGTATAGAATTGGGTGATTTTTTTTAATCTGTGCTTTTAAATAAAAAGTATAGTAAGACACGGAAATTTCGTATTTAGTTTGTATGAAAAATTTATTCGATATGAATAAAAAATATTAAAATTAAATTTATAAATACTGTGAATGGTGACAGAGATCTCACCAGTAATTTCTTTATTAAATTTGTCAGAAAGAAGAGATGCCAAAAAAAAAATGCAACTGGGATTTAGAGTGGCTTTACAGCAGCTCCGGTGCATTAGTGATGTTGTTAAAGATGCTCCCTCATGTGTTTTTCTATTGTGATTCTTCCAGGTGGCCATTTCCACAGCTATAATGGAGGTAGCCCTGCGTGCCTGGTGAAGAAGAGAAGATAAAGAGGGTTTGGGGTTGGCCGGAAATGGCAGTCGACGACCTATCTGCCATGATCACGTTGTCAGGATGGATTTCTAGGTTGATAGTTTCAGAATTTTGGAATGTGTGTGTTGTTAAATTAACCGGAGTACGTGTTGGTTTTGGAAAATATTTCATATGGGTTATTAAAATTGGACCAGGAATTCAATTAGTGTGAGTTTCAATTTTTGATTTACCGGTTGAATTGATGATTTAGATCATTTCGATCAACAATAACCTTAAATGTAAATATACAGAGGAGTAGAATTAGGTCTGCCAAGGAACTACAAGTTCAAAAGAATAGTTTATACATTAATTGAACATTGAATCTGTTTCATAACCGCATGGTTTAGTCCGTTTTTATTGGTTAGATCAGGTTAAACCTAGTTCTGAACACCTAACGGTGATATAAATAGAATCTATATGGATTAATCACCAGTTCATGATTCGACTGATTGAACCGATCGATCTGATTTGATTTTAATAATAATAGTTTAAATTTAAATGAAATAGATTTTATTTTGAATATGGAAATCTGAATCTATTTCAAATCCATTCCGATGAACCGTTGAATACTCAAGTTAGTTACCAGGTGTCAAACAAAGCACGTGACTATCACGTGTTACATTAGTGTTGTACTTGATCAAACGGCCCTCATACTTGCACGTCAGAACACAACACTACTATAAAACGCTGCCGTTTCAAACCCATTACCATACCATTCCATCATCATTCTCCTAGCCCTTTAACTATACTTCCTTAATTATTTCAAATTATTCACTAAAAAACTAATAATCTAATATATTAAAATTAATCACATTAAATCAGCAGTCAAACAGATTTAATTGGCCGTTCTAACCAATAAATTGAAAATCAAAGTAGTTCACCGATTTGATATCCGGTCAGGCATCATATCATTTTTTGAAAAATCAAAATATCATGTGTCATTTAATCATTAATTCATAATTTTTTTTAATTTTTCAACCTAATACGTGGTTGGTCAAAATACCACATGGACGTAACATCCCCATGGTGTACCCACAATACCTTATCCACTCAAAAATTTCTCCAAAAAATAAACCCTGATGCCAAATTTTAATATAAATCTATAAATCTGCTTAAACTTAATCATTATCAGTGAAAAACCATTAGTTTAAATATTTTATAAACTAACCCTAAAATCCCACTGGGTGTTGGTTTCATATAAATTTTGTTGCTACAATGACTTCCAGCAGTCCTGACGTTTTAGGCAACGAAGCTGAATCACTGCGGCAGGGCAACGGCGAGCTGCGGTCAGGCAACAACAATGCTGAAGTACAGGGTCAGCTGCGGTCAGCTGAGGCATTGGGTCAGGGCAACGGCGAGCACCGGCTGGCCTGTGCGGCATGCAAGCACCAACGTAAGAGGTGTGACACCAATACGTGCGTGTTCCAACCGTACTTTCCGGGCGAAAAGAAAGAAGAGTTTGACACAGTGCATCGATTTTTCGGGGTGATTAAAGTGAAGAAACTGCTGGAAGGCTGTGAGCCTGGTTTGCCGAGGCAGCGGATGGCCGATGAGCTGAAGTGGATCTCCGCCCAACTCAACAATGCTCCAATCGCCGGACCTTTAGCGCAGTTCATTGCAATTTGTTCGGAAAACCAGACAAAGAAAGCCATCATCAGTCAGCTCCATGATTATATTCAGAATCTCAACGGAGTTTTAGCGAACAGCGTTGCGTTTTGCAGCAATTGTGGGAGTGCTGTCGAGAAACCGAATGACGTGGCTGGTCAGCGTCTGTTTCCTAGTCAGAGCTTTACTCCTGACTGGACCTTCAATTTCAATAATAATAATGTCATTGCGCCTCATGCTGGAGGTCTGGTCAGTCCGCGGTTCGCGCAATATCGCCCTCAGCAGATGCGACAGGACGGTCAGTCTGGTCAGCTGTCAAACATCGACCAAACGACGGTCGGGACCGCTGTCAGCTCTGATAAGGGCTGACAACTATAATGTCTAGATCATAGTTTAAGTTTGATATTTTTTGTGTGAAATATTATGAATTTTAGTTGAGAAGAGAAATTATTCATATTAGTAATTTAGTTTCACACTCAAAATCAATTGACAATGAGTAGGAGAGTCCAACTATGAGGGTGATGTGGGATACAATCCGCAGACTCAATATCTCGTAAGTGGGACCTCGTACGGACATAACCAACGCATCAGACCAGTTTATCTAGGAATGCGGCTAAAATCCGCTCTGATACCATGTTAGTAATGATTCCACACTCAAAATCAATTGACAATGAGTAGAAAAGTCTAACTACACTTAAGATTCAATTCTGTGAAAGGGATCGTGGGATATAATCCCTTTATATGCACCAGCAATTACACTATTCATTGTGATTCAATTCGGCTCGTTTTGTTCAAATTCGATTCGTCTGTTTTTGAAAAAGTTTTGAGCGAACATTGATTGCGTATGTTTACGAGCAGCTCACGAGTTTTGAGCATCAAATAGGTTCAAGCAACAGAATGGCAGCAAATTCTAATATTATTTTGATATTTTGCTTAGCAAAGCTCAGAAGTTCACAGTGACAAGTAACTTCTGATTCTGAGTTCAAGTTTATTCAGCTCAATTTATTCCTCCTCCATGGCTCTGCCAGGCAGCCAGTAGCTAGTTGTCTGAAATAATCGAAATCGAAATAAATGATTTGGCTCAGCGTATGAAGATTCAGTGATGAATGAAAGATAAAAAAGAAAAGGATGAGAAATCGAGTGTACCGCAGTCGAGAGGCGGGAGGCTGCAGCTGGAGGGCAGCCTGGCGGAGATGCGGATGGTGCTGCAGACGCAGTCCCTGGGAACGGCTCTGAGCGCGCCGCAGCACTCTGCGCTGGGGTTGCCTGCGTTGGGTAGGACAAAGGGCGCGCAGACGTTCAAGGAGTTGAGCTCGGCGGTGCAGCTGCTGGTGCCGTCCTGGGCTCGGGCCTGGGTCGCCACCAGGAGAAGAAGCAGCGCTGCTTTGGCGATGAGGACAGCGGAGTTGGTCAGTGAAGCGGCCATGGCGAGAATTTGGCTTCTGGGTGGTGGCTTGTTTGAGCTTGGAGGTGATGGATGATCTGTGTGGCTCTTTGGGGGTGGGGAGTTATTTATAGGCGTGCAATCGTTGCGGTATATGCATGAGTGACCTAACGAGCTTCATGGGACTCGGCTGATGTACTAAGAAAAATGCAGGTCGTGTGTCACTTCGCAATGAGCTTTTGTAGCTCTGAGGCCACTCAGCTGAATACAAAGTGGCCAGCTACGTAGGATATGTTGCTGGGACGAGCTGGTTTGATCAGATGAAACCAGTATCTATCTATTGTCGTAGGGCAACAAGTTTAAGCTCTTTAATAAAGAAGCTGATTTCGATAACAACTTCGAACTCTACTAAAAAAACCAGAGGATTTAAGGATTTAGAGTATGTTTAGTAGCAGTCATGTTATTAATAGTAATGAGATAAATAAATCCACCTAATTTGGAGGGATAAATAATTTTAATGTTTAAAGCTAAAATCTATCTATTGAGATTATTAATATTTATCTTATTTGCAATCAAATATGTTAGACTATTATTAATTATCCTGTCCAACTATTAATCCGAGGCTTAATTTAGAATGTAATTCAAATTTAAAATTAGTGAAGATGAATCATAAGTCAAAGGAAAAATAAAATTTGATCAAACTCATTTATAAGCTCGTTTATTATATATATTAAATCAATTCAAATGCTCAATTAAACATTTAAAACTCAACTCGAACTCATTAAATTAAACGAATCAAACTTGAACATATGTTCTAAAACGCTCGAGCTCGTAAAATAAAATTTTTAAAGAGAGAACAAAAAGACACTATAATGGCTCGTTTGCAGCCCTTGTTGCTGAATCAGGCCAATCTAAAGCAACCCAGGATCCAATTTTCAAGGACTCAATGCCCCCATTCATCACAAAATTACCTCACCGGATGGGTTAATATCACCATGTGTTTAAGCATCACTATTACAAAGATAGCAAGTCAATTTGTCCTGTGACAAGCCAGCCAAAATAACACCTTCACAGAAACAACAACGACAGGGATATACTAGAACTTCCTTAATCTCCGCCGACCTGTCTCTTCCATGAATCTTCAACAATTAGCTCGTCAACTCCCCAGTCCTCATAGCTGCAAAAATGCAAACCATTGTTTATATCAATATACTTTTTAAGAAAAGTGATGGTACTAGGAAATCTGACCTCCCATCAGGCAGGTATCGTCGGATGGTGAACGGTATTTTCCTCTGACGGAGCTCTTTCATTGCGATCTGTAATAGTAAGAGTAAAGTAAGATAAGATGTTTTTTATTAAAGGATCCGTAGAGTAGAGTTCAGTCCTCACTTGTTGAATGACTACTTAATCACTGACGAGAGTTTTACCTCTAGAGGGTCAGTCTCGCCTTCCAACTCCACCATCACGGGGGCGTTCATGCTGGCAAAACAATGTAAAGTTACTCAAATGTGAGTAACCTGATTTGTTCCATGAAGCTTTAATAAGTGCAAGGTTTGATACTAACCTAATCTGAAGGGCGCGAGTACCCAATATCCTTGCACGCTCATATTTTGTCATGTACTTGGAGGTTTTCCGAGAACCTGCAGCTCCATCACCTTTATCTAATTTATCATCAGTCTCAAGGGGATCACCAATATCTTCATTATCGTTGTCACCATCTATCTCCTCCTCCGCACCTTCCTAATATTATCCAACCACAACAGCATTGAACTCAACTATAAATACTGATACTCAAGTGTAGCAGCGTGCCATGAGGAAACTAAAAATACCTCAATTTCAGGCTCCGGGGGCTCATCCTCATACCTAAATTAAAAAACTACCACGTGAGCATAATATTTTTAGGACTTCTCTTCTGCAGTTTCAATTATTATCTGCTAAATAAAGTCAAGTGATGCTCACAACTTCGGTTAGGTTCTTGACTGCCATTTTTTATTGTTCGGAAATATAAAGATGGAAATATACTTATCTTGAATAAATCTATAGAAGACGTAAGTCTACTTTAAGACAAGTTATCACAAGTTCAAGTTAAAACTTATAACACCATTGTTAATATCAAAATAAAACACCACGACCACCACCATCATCATCAGAAAGGAACAACAGATACCCAGATAAACAAATTGCAATAACAGATGGTATCTAACTACAATTCCAATCAAAGAAATCTATAGGTACAAATCAACCATGATAGCCTATTGCGACGGGCCATTGCCAATTTAACCCCAAATTCTCTACAGAAAGGAACCCCATATACTCAACAGAATGAGTGAACCAACGACAGAACCGAACACTACTTTAGAAGGACTTCTGAATCTACATAAGTGTAGCCGGTTAGGGAAATAAACCCAAAATTGACTAGAAGTATTAGATCGTCCAACAACATGGATTTATCAATTAAGCAGTCAATCGACAAGAGAGAATTGATTGCACGATAGTTGCCGGTAAGTTTAAATGTATACAAGTCGGGAAATAACGAACCCCATATCTACATCGTTGTAGTCGTCGTCGGCCATGATCGCTGCTGCTTCGCTTCACTAATTGCCCTCTGTCTGCGTTTCTCGAAACCCTAACTCCGAAACCTACCAAACTGTGTGGGTTATTTTGAGTGGATTTGAGCAAAAAAGTAAACTCAATATTCTCAACTTTATTCAACCTGAATCGGATTGGACGGTTTGATCGGTTGAACCAGAATGGGACTAAATTTTGGTTCGATTGGTTGATATTTGATTTTTAGAAACCGGATTTTACCACCAGTTAAATAATATAAATTTGTTTGGGTCGACTCATTATACAAATTGGTCATTAATTCACTCCTAACTATATAGTTAATGACGCATGTGAATTAATTATTTATCAACACTATTCATTTATAATATAATCCTATAACATAATTTTTATGTTTAATTGGACCAATAGGTAAATTGGTCAAACCAATCAGTTTAACCGACAAATCGGGAATCTGAGGCGATTTCTTATACTCAATACGAATGGGCTTTTATGAGGGCGGTTTAGCTAATTGGGCCTGGGCCTTAACCGAAAGCCCATTTAAATTTCTAGGGCACACTGTAACAGACAAAGCACCCGCCAAAATCGCTGCCGAACAAATCCTAAGCGACACCACCGACTGGGCGGAGCAGGTCAATTTTTCGCCGGCGCTATTTTCCGAAATGGAAGCTCTTAAAAATCGACAAGGAACATCGAACACGGAGATGCCCGCAGACTCTCAGCAGTCCGCTGAGGAGGAGCGGTTGAACTCGTTCTTAGCTCAGCTTCAATCGGAATACGCCATTCTTGACCGAATCGTTTACAAGAACAAGAATCAGCACCGTAGGGGCTCCTACTTTCAGTATCTGATGAAGGTTGATGATTTTGTGTTTCGATTCTGATTTTCAGAAATTAGGGTTTTGTTGTCAGTTTGCTAATTGGGATTTTTTTTTATATATTTTGGGGTTTTGTCTAGGTGAGGAGAGACTTGAGGCTTCTGCAGTCGGTTAAGCTTGTGGAGATTCTCACACAGTGTTTCTATGTGATTGATGGAAAGAAGTCTAAGCAGAAGGTGTCTGCTTTGGAAAGGTATTTTTAGGTCACTTGGTGGATCTGGACGTGTGTTTTATGCATTTATGTAGCCAGAGTTGGAGAGTGGAATTTTTCTGTTTGATACCTGAGTAGGAATTTATAGTGCAATTTGGATATTGAAATTGGACTAGAATACTAGATGTAGTTTAAAATTCAACTGGATGATGTTTCACAGCTTAAAGAAGTCGAAGCGTGACAGCGGGAAGTATAACTTTATGGACAGGGCATTAGGTGCTGCTCGATTACTTTCACAGGTCGGAATATGTTTCGATGTTGCGAGAGTCGGTTTGAATAACTTGACGTGTATTTTATTCTTAGTAACATTGTTTAGCTTTTGTTGCAGATGGTCGAGCCGATGTTGAAAGCTGCAAGGTACGGTTAGCTAATGGTTTCAAAACTGATGTTTGGTTACTTGGTTATCTATTTTGAAATCACAAGATCCTTACACAATTAAGCCTTAAAACCTCAACCCATGGCTTACTGCAACGATAGAATGAAGCCTTACCAATTTTTATACTTACATTGTAATAGATTTATTGCATTACATTTCATGTTATAATGTCTTCATTCATAATAATCTTGGCTACACATTTCACTCGGAGCCTTCAATAAAACTTTTTTATTTTTTTGGATGGAACTGTTATACTTCACTTAATTTTTTAGAATCTTGTTCAGTTTTCTGTGTCTACATGAAGTAGCTAACAAAATGTGTTGTTCTCCCTTTGACTATGTGAAGTAAGATCTCGACACTGCTGGCACAATCATTCTTCGTAAGTTTCTCAGTCACAGTTTTAGCCATAATTGCTCGCCTGCGAGTCTTGGTTCAACAAGTGAGCTCCATTTTATTTCTACACTTGAATATAGAATTAAAGACACGATTATATGTCTGAGTTCATATTCATGCGTGCCCGTTTCTTGTTTCAAACAGATTTTACTTGATGTTGTATCAGTCTTCAATGCTGTCTCTTCCATTTTTCATAAAAGGCAGTCAATTAAAATAATCCAAGAAGGAGTTGAGGTAATTCGTATAAATTTAGTGTTATATTCAGTCTTGTACAAGCAATTAATTACCGCTGCTTTTCTCATTTTTACTGACTAAATTGTCTTTGATCGGACTAATGTTTTGTCAAACGATGCAGGTTTTTAGGGAGTACTACCCAAACAACGAGGAAATGATCACCCTTGAATGTGTTTGGGAAACAGACAAATATGTGTTGATTGAGAAGACACAAAAGATCGAGATTAAAACTGTTGACTTGCCACCATCATATCCCACTGTAAAGTATACAAGCATTGAAGCATTTCTTGAAGGTTGCCTAACAATACGAAACAGTCTTTTTTACTTTTTTCTTCTGATAAAATTGTCGGTGGAATATTAGCTCAAAACTTTACATTGTCTGATTCATTGACTGGACCTTATTATCCTCGTATGCTGTTATCTTTTCTGACGTCTCCATGATTGGTGCAGATGATGAGCCTCGAGCCAAGAAGGTAGATCCCGATGTCACCAAGTCACTGATCGACACGGCCATCTTCAGCTGGAACAAAGAAAGAGAGAATGAAACCAATGAAGACCACTGTGTGAGTGAGATCAAGCCCTCCGCCCACAATGAGTCAACCAGCAGCTCTGCTTTCACCATCCCCGAAGACTCAAATCCACCATCGTCAAAGCGCAAGTTCGATTCTAAAAGTAGAGTTGCCTTTGTTTCAGTGAAGAAACCTTCACCCTCTACTGACAACGGAAACAATACACTTCTGCAAAAAGTAAGCTCCAGCAGTGAGGACCCTCTTATGCTGATCACAAGTAATCCAAAAAGCAGTGTGTTTTGAGCTGATGATTGATTGAAATTCTTTGTAAAATTATATAAAATAGAATGTCTCACTCTTTCTCTAAAACTCTGATTTACTGATTAAAACCCAAGCCATCATATTCTGGGTTTGCAAGCGTCTCACACTTCAAAGCCCTCACACCACCACAGCTCCGCTCTACCAGCCCAGGTACTCTGATTTTACAAATGTCATCCACTAACCGAATTGCATTTCTAAGTGTCGATTGGTTCCAAGTTTGCTGCTTTATGGTCTGTCTCCAGCTTACTGCTCTTTTTGACCAGATGGGTGTCTTTGAATATGTTTAGCTGAAGGCAAAATTGGAATACTTGTCTAGTTTAAATTTCATGGTCGCTGTTGAATTTTGGGGGTGATTTGTTTAATGAGTTAAAATTGATTGTATAGGGCTGGTTTCTTAGATTTTGGGAAGTGTATTTGTGCAAATGATCTGTATCTTGTATCTTGTGGATTGTTAAAACAATACTCAAAACCATTGAGACAGGTTCTCCTGTTCATTGGCCACATGCATAGCTGCTAATTTGCCTGAATCTCACCCTTCTCCTGTATCTATCTTGATGATTGCTATCCACACCATTATGGATATGATGGTCCGGACATATGTGCAAATTTAGTAACATGTGTAAACAGGTAAATCATCTGCATCTCCTGGGATATGCTTGAGATTTTCTGCTTCAGTTTCAGAGGTGTGCAGAAATATCGAGTCAAAATAGGCTGGCATTTAATAGAACTACACACTATAGGTCTTTGCTGCAACAAAACATCCAACACGGAAATCAGACCACAAAGACAATCAAAAAGCTGTTAAGGTTCTTCTTAGCTATACAAATTCATGTGGTTGTCAATGTAGAGTAGTTGCCTAGCAGCTAAGTTTCCCAGCAAAAGTCCAGGTTACCATCAAAGTCTTGGTTAAAAAACCCAGTTCCGATGAACTCACTTGCGATATCAGGGAAATCCTCCTCAGCCATGTGGCTATTCTTTGGCAGATCGCCCACTTTCGGCTCACTGTCAACTCCCCCAGCGTTAGAGCTGCTGTTGGTGGGAGCAGCCTTTTGGCTGTTGCTGATGCTAGAGGTAGGACTTGGACTCCTGGCAGATGCGCTAGTGGAAGGTCTAGCTCTTGCAGATGCTGATCCATTGTTGACAAACTCCACTTTGTTCCTTCCAGCTGCACTCATATTGTTTTCATTCTGGCCAGAAAAGGCTGGTTGCTGAGCTTGAGAAACTCCCCCATTGTTAGTCATCTCTTGCATCAGTTGCTGAATCATGCGCTGTTGTAAAGCCTGGTCGCTCTGAGAAGTTTGAGGATGGCTTTGTTGGGGTACACCATTGTGGCCGTTAAATGATCTAACCAGATGAGTATTCGGGAAGCCACCAACAGACAATTCGTGCATTGATCCCTGGGCCAGAGAGCTTTGTCCCTGAATTACGGA
This sequence comes from Kalanchoe fedtschenkoi, assembly GCA_002312845.1. NCBI lineage: Eukaryota > Viridiplantae > Streptophyta > Magnoliopsida > Saxifragales > Crassulaceae > Kalanchoe > Kalanchoe fedtschenkoi. The sequence goes on from NQLW01000008.1 coordinate 4,620,840, forward strand.
AGATGGGATTTGGCTAGAATTATTAATAGCAGATGAGACATCCTGCGGGATGGAGTTGGGGTGGTTTGAGGTCCTGGAATTCTGCCTATTGAGCAGATTATGATAATTGGTCATAGCCAAGGCTGCCTGAGCTGGGCCACTCAAGGTTCCACTAGGATTTATAGCTTGGTTATTGATCATAGGATTCTTAAGCCCAGAATGTGCACCCATCATCTTATTGATTGCTGGAGGGTTCGTTGGAGGGCCACGGGCACCTCCTACCTGTTCCAGTTCCTGAATTTGTTGCATTTGAAGCTTTGTGCCATTAACGTGACGGGGATAACTTTTCAAGCCCTCTGCAAAAAGTAACATATCATATTCAATCAAAGGCAGGGGCACACTTGAAAAAATGCAGACCAAAAATGAATATTATATACGTGATGAAGTTTTTTCAAACACCCAGATTACATAAGCAGATATAGCGAAAAGGGAATGACAAAACATAAATCAGCTATATATCCCCAAATATAAGTCAGGAATACGAGCAAGTCTAATCACAGCAGAGCATATAATAAAGCCAGGACGTTCTGCACCAACTGGTAGCAGGATCTAAATAATGAGAAATTTGAGACCACATCACTACGCTAAATATTGTTCATTTTTCCGACGAATAAAATCATCAATAAGCTTACCAATAGGACCAACTTTCTGCTCAGAACAAAAATCCATCAAGTCCTTCATGCTGTTAACCACCTCAGCAATCTGTCATAGGATGAAGAGATGGGTGTCGATAAAGCTAGCAAAGCTAAAGAAATAATGGAATCCATGGTGTGTACTGATAACAAGCGATCGTACCTGTAAACACCTCACGTATCTTTTGGAAAAGCCCAAATCATTCAGCGACTGCATATCCAGACTTCTAGCAAGCTGTCGTCCCGCTGTCAAAACTCTGAAGCACAATGAAGCGATTAATTGGTCACTATTTGCAAGATAACAGCTTTAAAGTTATTTCTGCTTTTTTCGGTGAATATAAAAGGATAGAAATCAAATCTAACTGCTTCCCTGGGATGGAGATAAGTAGTCAAAAGACAGTGAAAGAACGAGAATCTGGTAACTCACTTATTGCTGTTTGTTTGCAGCTCTTGTTGGGAAATTCCATTAGACCCGCTTTCAGCAATTGTGCTTTGACACTTCTGAGCCACCTGAAGCAACTCATTCACCTGGAGAATAGACCATTTTGGCAGCTAATGAGACAAAAGCCATAATTGTTCGTTGTTTTATTACCAGAATAATAATCCAACAGGTTCCATCTGCCTATTGCTTACAGCCCCAATAACTCAAAATCATAACAGTCTATAAATATAACTCCTAAGCACAAACTAAAGTGGAAAATGAATCTAAAATATTTCCTTAAGTCATACAGATTGTATTAAAAAGGAGTTGCAGACATGACTCATTTCTCAGGAAAGCAAGCATCACCTGTGGTGCTAATAGTCTACGAGGAAGGAGCTCTTCATGCCGTAGAGCACAAAATTCCCAAGACAGTATCTGAAAAGAAAGGAATTGTACAAAATAAGAATATTAAAATGAACATTTTGAAAGTTGTACAATCCAGCGGACCCTCCATGATACCTTCAATTCCTGTGTGAATATAATACGAAGCCGACCCTCGCGAACAACCCGAAGTTGATCATAAACACTCTCTTGTACAGCTTTTCCATATTCCAACATCATTACCCCAGATGGAAATCTGCACTCATGCGGATAGTCGAGAAACAAAAGCTCATCAATCACACCACTGCTGAATTTGATTTCGTTGAGCCTTGGGATTACTTCAGCAGTTGCCTCTGAAAAAAAAAATCCAAAATCATAAATAAGGAAAGATGCAAAATAGTGGTCATACCAAACAAACATATCAACAGAATTTTTTGCATCATTGTCCTAAAATAGCAAAACAAGATTTTATTGATTAAATATTAAAGCTTCAAAACACATAAAGTAGTTATATTTCTCAAAGTCTTTGCATAGTTAAAGATCTATACTTAAATATATATACGCATGCTGCAAGTGAAAAAATTATAATTGCTAGTCGGTAGGCTGTTAACCGATACTGTCGTTATTTCCAACTAAAATCTATAACATCAGCATTTCAACATTGCTATCAAAGCACAGCAATTTAACCCTAATCAAGTAAAGAGGATACCATCTGTGCTCAATACTTACCAAATCCCCTTCCAGACTTAGAACGACAAATGTCACACTGCCATGAATCCTAGCAAGTAGAAAAACGCAACAGATCAAACAGAATGGACACAGACGGGTAAGGAAATCAAAAGAAGTACATTAAACCTGTCAGTCATTAAGAGATTTGAAGAAGTATAAATTATCAGTACTTGCATCTGCTAACAAGTTACAGAAACTGACCATGGCTGCTTGGGGAAAGACTCCCAACGCATGATGTCCCACATTTTCGTATTTTGACAGGCACCACCTCTTCTTTGCACGAGGAGAGTAATACTCAGCTACGAATTTTCTCCAGTAAACAATGTTGTTGTCCTGTGAAGGTTACATCTTATAAGCTTCGAAAGCATGTTTTGCAGAAGAATAACAAATGGCACATCTTTGTGAATTTGAAGCAGTTCCATTTACAATAATCAGAAACAGAATATTAAAACGTCCACTCACCGGTGGACGTTGGCGCTGATGATACAGATATTGCATCAACCTGCGAGCACAGATACCACTATCATAAGTGCGTTTCACAGCTGCTCCAGGCTGAATGTTCTGCGGCTGCATTTGGCTTCTCAGAATCATTTGCTGATGTTGCTGCTGATGTTGTTGCTGTAAGTGGGCTCGCTGAAGATTTGGCATGGACTGGAGATATTGCTGTTGCTGACGCAACCTCTGCTGATTAAGTAACGCTTGCAACTGGGGGTTATGGCCTTGCATTTGCATAGGGTCTGGTCTTTGCAGTAACTGTTGCATTACCTGCTGTGGCAAAACACCTTCCTGTTTAATATCCAAACGAGGCTTCTTCTGAGTCTGAGATAGGTAACTGTTTGGTTCTGGGATGAAAGAACCAGATGTAGCACTTGACGAATGTTGTTGATTTTGCTGCTGGCTTTGATACCCGTGGGAATTAAGGTCTTGCAGAGAATTCTGCTGCACTACAGTTGACCCATCCATGATTGATGAGGCTGAAAAACTAATATTGTTGGATGAAAATGACATGGGCGACGCAGGGAGACGCATGTACGAGTCTGTGTTAAAGCTTCCGCTTCTCTGTAAATGAGGCCCGCCTGACAGTCCTGAGTTCGCGTCTGTTACCAACGAACTAGCCCCGACACTAGGCCCCGAGTTTCCAACACTCTGCAATACATTATTGCTTAATTCTCCTGATATAGGATCAAGACTTGGGCGCCCTGCTGTGCCAGGTAAGGAATGTGATGAGTTCCCAAAAGACGAGCTCAAATGTGAATTAATCCCTGCTAGAGACTGTCCTTCTCCCTGGAAAAATATACCAGAACTTGAAGATGATTGGCCTAACCCTCTACTCGTGAGGCGAGAAGGTGCCATGCGCCGCACTTACCCAGGATCTAAGAACCCTTTGCACACCACAACCAGATGAAGAAGAAGTCTCACCTTCTTCAGTAGATTGCCTCATTGACACCCAAAGTCAGAGGCCATCATTCAGTGCAACCCTGATAATTCAAACCAGTACACAATCAAAAAAAGGGGGTCGGGTCAGACACTCATCTCTCTACATCCCAAAACCAAAGGTTGAGAACAAATTAATGAACTTTTCACCAACGACACCAAAACCCACATGAAACCAGACGAAACACCATCAGAACATCTTAATTCTCCGACTAACAAATTCATACTCGGAAACCCTAATTCCATACTTGCAGATCCTGCACAACTTCCCACTCATCTCACGCTACAACCAAAATCACGCTATACGCGAGCAAAATCAACGCTTCGAAGAACCGTAACCACGAAATTAGCAAGCCACATAAAGTCTCAACAAACTGAAAACGGAAAAACATCAGTCCGTACCTGATCCCAATTCAGACAGACCCATGAAATTCAAACAACATCAAAACGGCAAGCAACTCATCAAACCTCGAAATTGAACTCTATCCAACAGGTATCAAGCCACATACGAACTCAATCAACTCCACCAGCTAAAGGATCGAGCGCAATCAGCTCCACCTACTGCCGAAATTAAAAAAAATCAAAAAACAAAAATCAGCGACACACATCACACCGACCAAAATGCAAAAGAATCGGAAAAGTCGGAACCTGAAGCGAACGCTCTCGAATCGGAGAACCGCTTCTTCCAGATTGATTCTGCTTCGCAACGCAGTCGAATGATATTTCGTTGGTTTCTGCTTCGGATATATATGCACCAAAATTAAAATCGATATTAAAAACACATTTAAAAATATTTAAATAAATAAAATGTATAGTATGTTTCTACATGTCTGTCAATTCATTAAAGTATTAATTCCATTTTTGATATATTGATTGGTAATTCTAGTTTGAAATTTGAATTCGTTAATTATAAATTTTTATTTTGAATAAATTATTTTATACAATTAATTATTTATTTCATTCTTAATAGTACAAAACTTGTTGTTTGATGAGATGTCTATAACAACCATTTCAAGTCTTAGATCCATCCTTTCAATATATACAAAAATGGTGTATTTTTTTACAGTCAAAAATAAGAAAATGTTCATACATCCAGTCATTTATGAGGTTTGAACTCGATATCGTAGAAAAAAAAACAGACCAACTCGGATAATATTAGAGGTGTGTGAAAGTTAATCTGTTACCAATCTGACTCGATTAATGAAAAGATATGTGAATACTAGTCACACAAAAAATTATAAATTTAATTTTTGAATTTGATTTATCAAACCATATAGAGTATCAAACTGTTATCTTTTATTTCACAAACCGAATTTGTTAAGAGTCATGTTATATGTTTTTGAAATTATTTTATTTGAGATTTAAAATTTGATGAATATTATTTTAATATAATCACTGAAAAGGACGCGGTATTATTTTTGAATGTGAAAATAGGCTCGCCTTGTGTTAATTATTTGATTATTCACTTCATTACGTAAAATATAGTTTTTAAATTATAAAATTATGTCATCTTATTGTAATTGTTTTTTATTTGGCTGTGAACAATCCGATCACGTTTTGTATCCCCTCATGCATGGAAACATATTAAATATAACTAAATTTTTATATAATTATTTTTTAATGTATAAATAAAATTTGCTTTAAATTATTTTTATCCCATGATTTAATTAATGAAAGTCAATTTAAGTTCAAGTTGGGTAAGTCTATTGGTATGATTTTATTTTATTATTTATAGCTGAAAGCAAATCTGCACTTGATCTTATGATTAATATTTTTATTAATAAATTGTGTGAGAGAGACAGGTGACGGGATGATCCGGTTGCAATCATGTAGCCCCATGTGATCATCTGAGTCGTTGAAAATGTGACGCGTGTATAAGGGAGTTAATCGGACGGTCTAGAGAGGAGAAGGTAGGTTTTAAAAGAACATGCGGAGGTCGAGTGTGGGTTTGAGAGGTTCGAGGGAACCGGGCGACTGCTTTGCTTGGCTCTTTATTTTTAGTTTGGTGCTCCAAGTTTGAGCTAATTGCTGTTTATAGCCCCCCTGGTGGAGTGTGGCTGTTATTATTCGGATTAGGTGTGGTGTGGGTCGGGTTAAAGCCCGATCCGAATTAAATTTTGTGACGGAGAGCAGAAGATATTCATAAGTCAAATCAATATTTCTGCTTTCACGATGTCGTTCAAATTCCTACGTCACTAACGTCAGTCACGGAATTTAAGTATTGGTAGGGCTGCGTTTGGTTTTTCAAAAAAAAAAGAGGAAAAGAAAAACAAAATTATTGATGATGAAATTGTGATAAAAGTGAAATTTTTATTACGTAATTAGGATATATTTTTTAAAAAAATATGAAAATTTAATTTATTATAATGAAAATAGTACATTGCTTGTTTAGTGATTTGTTTATGTATGGAGCTTGTCTTATAACTTTTTAAGAGAGATCATCTATTATGAGTTAATTGAATATCTATATCTATTAGGCTGTGTTTGGTTTAGATAAAATTTAGTGTAAATGAAAATTTAAAACAATTTGGTAAAATTTAATGTTTGATTTAGATGGAAAATATGAAGAATAAAAATAGGTGGAAATTTTTTGGTGGAAAATATGATTCTGACGTTTAATCTACAAATGTGATAAAATTGAATAAAGTTCAATATATATGGGAAGTGGATAATTATTACTTTTTAATTCAATGTATCGGATCAAGTTCATTGTATCTGATAAAGTTATTCAATCAAGTTCAATGTATCCAACAAAATTGAAGATATAAAGATGTTATGATGCTTTCCTCCACATTTTTCATGAAAAATTTCATCATGATGGAAAATAAAAAGGATTCCTTAATATTTTTCTTAAAATTTTCTTTATGAAACCAAATAAGGATAAAATTAGATGGAATCATTCAAAAATTCAATTTCCTTCTCATTTTCCTTGAAAATTTATTTTACATAAAATTTTCCCTAAACCAAGCACAGCCTTAGGGTATATCAATTTGGTTTGTCTTTTAGAATGGATTTATTTGGGTGTGGATTTGGGTGTAAGTTGTATTAAAAAAAAGAATTTCAAAATTTTAATTTTTTTAAAAAATATATTTCCTAAATTTTTTAATGATTAATCTTAAAAATCATAAATAAAAATTTTAAATCACACAATTTAAGATGCATGAGATTAATAGAAATTTTAAAAAATAGAGTAAAGCAATAAAATATAAAACAAATAAAATGTAACTAAAAATTAAAGTTTTATATTTTTTGTTTTAATGAATAAGATTTTATTAATTTATTTAATTTATTTGATAAATGGATATCTGAATAATGTATTCAAATCTAATGAATCTAAAAATAGATTTTGAATTTGAGTGTAAATGAATCGGATATGAGTCATGGTAAATCACTAAATGATACCGGTCTTATCCATTGACTTAACATATCATATCACGCCCTAAGGTTTGTTTGGTTTGCTGAAATTTTGATGGAAAAAAAAATTGAAGGAAAATTGGAAGAAATTTATTGTCTGAAAGATAAGAAACAAGAAATTAGTTGAAAAATTATATGAAAAATTAGATGAAAAATATTAACAAAATATAGGGTGTTTTACTATTTTTCTATAAAATTTTCACCCCTAACCAAACAAAGAAAAACAGGATGAATTTCATGACGAATTTATTTTTCACAAAATTTTTCTTTCCCTCAAATTTTCCCTCAATCAAACACACCCTTAGGCTTTGTTGGTTTAGAAAAAGTTTTAAGAAAGGAAAATTGGACGGAAAGTTAGAGAAATTCTCTGTTTGGTTTAAATGAAAAATTTCATGGGAAAAATGTTTGATGGAAAATTGTAGAAAAAATTTATTTAATAATAATAGGAAATGACATTTTCCTTCAGACTTGTAATGATAAAAAAATAAGTGAAAAAAGAAATGAATTCTATTAAAAATTTGAATTTCATTCTATTTTCCATCAAAATTTTTTTTCCATGCAATTTTTCCTAAACCAAACACACCTTAATGATTATTTGTTAGAGATTTATGGATAAATGAAAGAAAAAGAAAATAGAAGGAAAATTGGAAAAAATAAACTAATGTTTAGTTCATATACTAATTGGTGCAACGCAATAATTAATTGTGATTAAGAATTTAAATATCACACGAATACTACATTATGAACGCAATGGTTCATATTCCTTTCCTTATTCCGTATTATTTTTTATTTTTCATTTTTCCTGAACCAAACGCGAACCTACGCATTTACGCATGGATGAAAACAAACCATCAATTGTAATCAAACCGACGTCACACAATCAATTGAACCGAAGAGCGGATCCGGCTCAGTATCATCAAAGAGAACAACGTGCGGCAATGGAGAGACAAACCCGCAGGAATGAGCTGCTGGGCGAGCTCATCCGCTCCACCCTTCGCTCATCTCAGCCCTCCTCGCCCTTTTCAACCGAAGCTAAGGAGGCCCACTTCGCTACTCGCTCTTCCCGACAGCGGCAGCTCTCGCCCAGCAACAGCTCCAGACGAGCAGCAGCTCAATCTCTCCGTTCTCCGTTTCACGCTCGGTAACCAACCAACCAACCACTTAATTACTGATTGACCCAAGAATCAAAAGTGGTGCTTTTATGCATTTCTTTGTCTTACCACCGTCGATTATCAGGTATACCTGGGCTGGATGAGTCCTACCTGCCCAGATGGATTGGATACGGATTCGGGTCTCTTTTGGTTTTGAATCATCTTGCTGGCGGTTCCAACTCCATCACTCCAGCACAGCTTGTGAGTTGCAGCTTCTCTTTCTCTTACTTGAATGTATTATGGCTGATGGAGCTTTGGAGAGAAATCTGTCGAACTAATAATCCTAGCTACGATACGATATCTGCCTTTTATCTGAGCTATAACTAACATGCTTTCATACTTGACAATGCTGCTGCTTTATGTTGGTTTCTTGCTTGCATTTTGCTTCATCATTTTGTCTGTTCGCGTAGAGGACGGAGACTTTGGGTCTGTCGCTGGCTGCCTTTTCCGTTGCGCTTCCCTACCTTGGGAGGTTTCTGAAGGTACTTTTACTTTCCAAGCGTGTGCCAAAATCTAAACGCATGTCAAAATGCCTGAAAAGTTGAAGTCTTGCGTTTGTATTTTGGTTCCGTTATCGAAGCTGCAGTTGCGTGCTTTTTAGGCCTAACTAAGTCTGTGCAAACCGGGTGCCCTTTTGTTCGCAGGGTTCGACCATTTCAGATCAAGCAACGCTTCCCGAAGACGCCAAACAAATATTTGTCATGTCGCAAAGTGGCTCTGACAGCCGGATGGAGGACTTGGCCTGGGCAACATACGTCTTACTCCGCAATACAAACAGCATTTCCGTGGTAGAGCAACTGATCAACTCCATTCACACAGTCAACCTTTCACAGCCTCTTATTTTGCGGTGACCCTATGTTCAGATTATATCAGTCCGCGATGAGTTATGTGTGCGCGGTTATTGGAGCACACCCGGTGACTTATCAAAGGGAGAAATGCTCGATTGGTTCAAGAGTCAGATAAGTGGAATCGGACTTTGTGATATGAGAGACGTCCTCTACTTTCCTCAGTTCACCTGTAAGCGCTTCTCCTGCATTCTTTCTATCCCAGCAGCCACAAATGCTTGTTTGCGGTTTAAGCTTATGAATGCGTGAATCATCATCTGTCAGATTCTGAGCAGTGGAAAATGCTTCCCAAGGGTATCCAATCTCTGATCGTGCAGCCTATAACCTGCGCCTCAAGTAAACTAGGGGAGGGGACAGTGCGACACGAAGGGTTTATCCTATTAGCCTCGAATTTGAGCTACGCGTTTAGCGAAAAGGATCGAGCTTGGATAAGAGCTATTGGCAACAAGTTCAAAGGTAAAATACATTCCAACTTACATGAGCTGGGCAAATTTATCTGACCTGCAAATTGATGTTCAGTTGGATATATTAAGTGTTTTTATGGTCAAATTCTGCCAAAAAAAAAATGGCGAAGGCTCAGGATGCACATATCTTTAGGCTGTGTTTGGTTTAGGGAAAATTATCGGGAAAGAAAAATGAAGTCCAGATGGGTTCCATTTAATTTCCTCTTGTTTGATTTGGAATGAAAAATTAAAAGGAGCCTACTAAAATACTTTTTCATTTAATGAAACATTCCTCCTGACTTTCTATCTAATTACGGAGATTGGTTTCAGGTGTTGCATCTGATCAGAGCTTGGTGAACTGAAATGCTTGAGGCTGGGGCTGGCCATCGAATACATGTTTTCGTGGGTAGACTCTTTTCTCGTCGACCATATGCTGACCAGGTAGATGTCTTAGATTCAATGTCGATAACTCCAAACTGGATGGGTGACTTGACTTTCATCGGTGGGTTTAACTTTGGGAAAATGGGTTGAATAGGGGCTGAAGCTTCTGGTGCATATTGATCCCAGCCAAAGAATGTAGCTCAGAGATGCGTGTCTATGTAAATATTTCTTGCACAAAATTATGTCATTTTTTAATATCTCATACTTTCATTTATTTGTCATTTAATTAATATCTATCTGGTCATTTTTATATGTCATTCAACAATTTCAATGCACATTTAATAATTTCATATATTTTATAAAATAAAAAATTAATTATTTCATCATCATAATTTATCACAAAATTATAAAAATAAATAACACACAACATTCTAACTTTACTATAGTAATATGTTTATGGTTGAATAACTTATTAAATAATTATAATTTTTTTTATAATTAGTTCATCAATTACCAGATTCAATTCAATTTTTAAATAAACAAATAATCAACTTAATGAATAATGAGTATTCAATCAAATTGCCTCCGATAATCAGTAAACGATATCATGTTTTGTAACACAAATCATAATGAATGTAAAATTTGATTACCATATTTATATAAGTTTATTTTTTTCATTTATATTATAATTTATTATTTTTTAAAACTATTATCATAATTTTTTAATTAATGAATAGAAAATAAATTTTATAAATATCCGTTGTCTGAAAATATAATTCTATCATGTCAGTGTTCATTATCATATGAAAATTGAACCAGAACCAAACCGTCGACTCGATTCGATTTGACTTTAATTGGACGTCGGTTTAACCTGTTAGAAATTCACCGGAGAGACAACGTTAACAACGTCGCCGGCGGAATCCCAGCCAAAACACAAAATTACACAAGGAAGAGAGAGAGAGACAAGAAGTGAAGTGTTGTGAAGAGATGATTTTTTCCTTCATCCATTACTCTTCTTAAATAGGCATTTACATACGACATGTGCCTAACT